>CM041777.1:271225471-271373758 GCA_023374045.1 Limonium bicolor
AACAAAGTCCTGAAGGGGGTCCGGGGTCCGGATCGGGATCTGTGGCCTGGACTGCTTTGACCCTTTGCCTTCGTCATATTCTTGTCCTTGTCAATAATCTTAACCACTGAATTTCCACAAATAAATGCCTTCAACCTGCGAATACACTCAACAAGGCTCCCATTGAAATAAAATGCTTCTTGTGCTTCACCTTTATATTCTTAAACTATCTCTTTTCTCATTTGCTCCTTAGTCACAAGTTCACAAGAATAGTCATTGTTTCTCCTAGGTTTTATAGCACCTTCCCAATATAAACTCTACACTAAACTCATCATATACCCACATCTCATTCCCTTAAACAACAAACACCTTAAGGTAAGTAATTTACCTTGTTTTCTCACAAGCTTAAAAGCTTTCTCCTTAGGTTTTCTTTGTTCAATCTCGGTCACCAATGTGATTCTCCTTGCCAATGTTCTAACCAATATCCAATGACTCCAATGAGTACTAGATAACATTAACCCTAAGGAAAAACCCTAGATTTAAAAATATGTTTTAAGGTATAATGTGATTGTTTTACCTTGGTTTCTCAAGACAACTTGGATGTGAAGCAAGAAGGACCTCCTCTCTCCTTTGAAGAGTAGAAACAAGCTAGAACAAGGCATAAACATGGAGTCCCATGAGTATATTTTCGGTTATGTGAAGAAAATGGTGGAAACCTAGATTTTCTTACACTTCTTTACCTTAAGAGAATGGAGATGCCAATGGAGTCTCCAAACTTGAATTTCCTCCTCTAATGGTGGTTTGATGGCACCAAAATGAAGCTCTTGAAGTTTTGAAAGATAGAAAGGAGAGCTTGAGCTAACTAAGAAGAATATGTATTTTGTTTTGGATTTGGAGCTAAAATGAGCAAGATGTGTGCAAGAGAAGGTGGAGCTAGCATGGAGAGGAGCTTCACGTAATGGAGAAGAGAAAGAGAGCAAGAAATCGTGTGAGACAAGGAAGAATGAAGAAGTGAGGAGAGAGGTAAGCAAAATGTGATATTTATCTTAAAGGTGAATAGTACTTTATGCTTTATAACTTACTTATTTTGCTTTCTCTTTACTTAGCTAGATATAGTGTGGTGAGTCACACTTAAAAAAACCGGCCCCCTTTAGTGAATGAGGGTAGTTTAGTCTTTGTGACCAAATGTCTAACTTATATAGACTTATGTTATAAACTAGCTTAATTAATTCACTATTCATCAAAAACAAGGCACATTGTTGTGAAATTTTTGATTTCCCATTGATATAGACCTCCAAATGTGATACTATATAGTACACATATTAATTAAAGAGTAATGATGGACATTAGCCATTCAAAACTCATTTATAAGACAATTTTTCAAAAACGTGCTTTAAGACTCCTTAAAGCACATTTGTGTTTTTAACTAGTTTTCAAGCTTGGTTTCTTTGGTAATTGACTTAAAATGACCATTAGGATATTACTAAGGTCTTAGAACAATATTGGGTACTCTCCCATGTCTCTCCAAGCTTAGAGCACGTTTTGCTTAAATGCTCTTTTTGGTGTTTCCTTATATTTTCTTTGATAGAAATGTTCTTAATGTTTCTAAGGCATTATTTAGTTATATCTTAGTTATCATTTAAACACCATATCTAAGTTTGGGGTATTTCGGTAAGTGGATTGATGGATTTAGCAATGAGTTTGATGGATGAACGAAGGTGAATTAGAGGATTTAAATTATGTTTAAACATGTAGGAAACATGTGAAAATGAGTAGGAAAAGATTGGGTGTGAATTGAGTAGAGTTTGGGATTCAAAATAAGTAATTAAAATGAGTATTGGGCTGGACCGACCCTAGGACCGATCCGTAGCAGGGTCGGTCGACCCGAAAATCTGTAATCTCGAAAGCTTGCATCCGACCGACCCAGAGGACCGACTCTGTCTGGGTCGGTCGAGTGGGAATTTTTGGTTGGAAATGTCTCTGCAGCCGACCGACCCAGGGGACCGACCCTGCCTGGGTTGGTCGAGAAGAAATTTTGAGTCGGATTCCTTCTGTAACCGACCGACCCAGTGGACCGACCCTGGCTGGGTCGGTCGGTCTGAAATTTTCTGTAATCGAGTCTCTGCACCCGACCGACCCAGGGGACCGACCCAGGGTGGGTCGGTCGGGTCAAACAAAAAAAAAATGTTTTTAAGATATGATTATAGTAATCATAAGTATGTATATATATATATGCTTATACACAGATATGCATATGTAAGTAGTAGTATGTCATTAATGAAGTAATAATGGTAAGAAAGTAAGTAAATGTGTAAGGAAACAAGTTTAAGTAGTAGTAAGGAAAAGAAGGGTTTTATAATCAAGTAAGGGAGTAATGAAGTAGTAAGTATGCCTTGAAGGTATCAATGAAGGAGTATGTTAGGTCAATAATAGATCATTGATCATATTACTCCATGTATGTATAGGAATCAAATAGTTGATCGTCCAAAGGACCCGGGGTAGTACGTATACGACGGTGAACGGTATGATTTCCTCATGCCCTGTATCCTAACTTGGTTACCCCGATTGTGTGCTTATGTGATCACCAACAAGATAAATGCATGAATCGGATTATATTGCACCTATATGTGTTTGAACTATATTGTTCTTGTCTATGCTCTGGAACATTTAGTTGTATAATTCATGAAATGAATGAATGGAAATGAAGTGTATGTGTAAGTGAGATAGTACTTGTGTATGTATGTATGTATGGAAGTAAGTATGGACTTCTACTAATTCCTAAACAACCTAACTCCTAACATGAGTAATGAGTAAAATGGAATGAGTAGAAGCCCGATATAGTTTCGGCCACGCGTGAGGATAAGGAACCACAAGAGGTTGGAACCGAATCCTGGCTATGATCTTTTCCTTGGACCAATTCCCTTTGTATGGGTAGCATCCTGGATTAGTGGGCACCCTAAAGCCCGGTGGTGGGAAGTAGTATTCCCTGCCCGGAGGTCATACCGACTTAACTGGAAGTAAAGTATGTAAGAAGTATTGTATTGTATTGGTCTTGACTATTGTAAGTCATTGACCGGAGTAAAAGTATTGAACACCCGATTAACCCGGGTGTGTAATAAGGCTAACAAGACCTTTGTATGTATTGGAGAATTGTATCTCCGTGATGCGGTGAGTATGGTAAGTGTGAATGAATGACTTGTATTGTATTCCTTGTATGTATTGTATGTATGTATGCTTGGTAAAATGAATGTATTGTAATGTATTGTAAAAAGCATGTATGTATGTATGAATGAAACGAACCGCATGTACTCGACCAAATAGTTGGCGTACCCTCGCTAGTACGCGGGGTATGCGGTTATCATATGCAGCGTAAGCTGACCCCCTAGGGGGAATGTTTTTACTCCACAGGTACCCGCGAGGCGTGAAGGTAGAGTAAGGGCAGCATGTAATTCTTTTTGGAGTAGTTAGTAGGAATTGGAATAGTGTACCGAGTTGTACACGGCTAGAGCTTTTTGGGTAGCCGGTGTACCATGTGGTACACCTTTTTGGGATATTGAATTCTTGATTGGATGGGAAGGAGTAGTTGTATAAGCTCATCATTTTTGGGAAGTAGACATGGAATGTAATTTGTATACTTTAGACACTCGGTAATCAAATGTAATTAAGTAATTGGTATTGTAAAGTAAGTAGTATGTATGTATTCATCCTAATCATCAGACCGATACAGTAAGCAGTAGTAGCCTTGCTAACCTTGGATGGTTAACGGCATTGTATCACCCGCCGGGAGTAGGTAAGTATTCCGCTGCGAGTAAGGTAGTTGTGGGAAGGATTAGAGGATAATGGAAGGATTAGCGGTTGGGGTGTTACACTGAGATGCGGCAAGGGAGTCCGGCTGCCTTCCGGTCATGGGATGAGATGCGGCCAAGGAAGTCTGGCTCCCTTCCGGTCATGGGATTCTTGACCAGAAGAAAATGCCGCCCCGTCTATGCGCCTGGGCTCCACAGGGACAGGCGTTTCGGAGTCGCAAGCTTCTCTTCCTGATTTGATTAATTCAAGCTTGTGCACCTATCGATCTTCCTCGCCTAGCCCCAGATTTCTCCATTTTGGAGTCATCCCTCTCGATCCTTGCAAGCATGCCTCCGGTCACTTTCCTACTTCAGAACAATAATAGTTAGCTTCAAATTTTGATTACATTGAATCAAATGTAATTGTTGCGAGATTGACAATGTGTGAAAAAGAGATCGAGAATAAATATTTTATCAATTTTTTGTCGCTGGTGGTTGATTGCTTCTTTGTTTGTTGATAAGCTTCTCCATCGTCAATTTTGCCTGGATTTGGTGCGGAACTAGTAGTATTCTCGGTAATTCTTTCTCCGACCGGTTTCACTTCCGCCACATATCATTTTCCATATCCGACCTTTCTTCTTGGATCTCCGCGAGACGTCGAAGCTTCAACTCCGCGAGTTAATTGGCTTTAGGCAATCTTTTATGGCTCTCGTCGATTGTCTCCCTTGCTCTTTCGACAGAGCTTGGTTGGGAAATCGGAGTTTGGTCGCAAGATGTAGATGAATTTTGACGAATCTCTTTGATCTTCTGCTTTTTCGACTGATAATCTTCAGGCGTGGTCTGACAAATGCTAGAAACGCATTGATTCTTTGAAGTTGTCCAGCAGCCCTTGATTGTGCCAAATCCTTCCATTCATCCTTTTGTTCTTCCTCGTCGTCTCTTATCGTGGTGCGAAATCGGACCGGCATCATCAGTCTGGTGCTTCGATCTTGATTTGCTCCTTTGAGTTGTTGATGTTTCGGCGGTAAATTTTGAGGATTAATGGATTAACCGATCATGTTCTGCCTTGATCCCACTTTGAGCTCCGTTTTAACAAATTTTTGCGCTTTCCTTCCTTCAACCTTCCTGGAGGAGTTGAATCTTGTCTTGATTATGTTGGGAGAATCGAACTTTAAGAATCGCTCGCATTTGGTTGTGCGCATGACTAAGCCGTTCTCTACAATTCTTAACGTTTTCTCCATCTCGACAATCGCATTATCCCTTCGAACAAACCCGACCTTTTACCGAACAAACTCTCAATCTTGTGGTATAATCGTGGTTGCTTAGAAAAGCGGTTTGTTTCCCACAGACGGCGCCAAATGAAAATACATAATCTGGTTCCTCTAATCTCACGAACTAATAGAACACCGGGACGTATAGTGGTTCGGCCATAATCCAGCCTACATCCACTTATTGACAATATCTTTATTACTTCCTTTGCTATTACAACTTTAGGGAGCTTTCTAGTGTTTTCTCTCTATTCTAATCTTGTATCCCCTTACAAATGAGCCTTTCATCTCTATTTATAGACTTTCTAGGGTGAAGTCTATCTCTTAATCCTTATACATGTGGCATTACTTTATTAGAGCAACCTCCTTAATTTCGGTACATCTCTCCTTGTAAAGCCTTCCGGTCCCAAAGTGTGAGGTGTGGGATCCGGTCATGGGGCACGGGGCCGGAATAAGGGGCCCGATCATGGAGTGCGGGGCCGGAATACGGGACCTGATTATGGAATGCGGGCCGGAATACGGGACCCGATTATAGAATGCGGGCCGGAATGATGTTTGGCGCCCAAACTGGAGCCCGAACAAGGTCCTGAAGGGGTCCCGGGGTCTGGACCGGGATCTGTGGCCTAGACCGCTTTGACCCCCTGTCTTCGTCATATTCTTATCCTTGTCAAAGGGTGTCTTCTGTTTTGGTCAGAAGGGCAAGCTAAGCCCAAAGTTTGTAGGGCCGTACACTATCACCGAAAGAGTTGGATCCGTAGCCTACAGGTTAGCACTACCTGAGGACTTGGGGCGTGTCCATGATGTATTTCATGTGTCACAACTCAAGAAGTATATTGCTGATCCTTCTCATGTGTTAGAGCCCGAGCACTTATCCATCGAGCCGACTATGCGATATGTTGAAACCCTAGTGAGAATCCTGGATAGGAAGACCAGAGACACTCGCCATAAGTCTATACGAATGGTGAAGGTCCTATGGTCAAACCATGATGTCGAAGAAGCGACATGGGAGCTGGAAGATGCCATGAAGGCTAAGTACCCGCAGTTATTCATAGACTAGATAGTCTAGTATTTAGCAATACGGGTACGGGTCGTACCCCTTTTAAGGGGGGGGGAGAGCCCTTTTGCTTTTGCATTGCTTCGGGGTAAGCATTGCTCAGTGTGTAGGTGTTGTAATATACTTTTGTATGGCACGTGTAGTGCAAGTGAACTTGGTATGTGTATGTATGTATGTGTAATGTGTAATGTATCTGTGTAATGTGTATTGCGAATTGTAATGGTGTATTATGCATTGTGGAATGGTATGTATGGAAATGTTGGATTGTGTATGTGCATTGTGTATGATGCTTGAATTGTGTATGCTTGCAATGTGGAATGAAGTAAACACCTCATAGGTGTAGTAAGATGCATTATGGCAATTGGTTTGCATAATGAGTAGAATTATAAAACTATTAACCTTGAGCAAATTTAAGGGCAAAGTTTGTTAAGGGGGGTAGATTGAAATACCCCGTAATTAAAAATAGTGATTAATTAGGCTAATAAGTAATTTAGAGGCTTAATTAAGTATAAATAATCATAAGGGAACAAATCCCGAAGAAAACGGATCCTTAAAAATGGATTAAAACCACTAACGAACCTTAAAGCGCGTTTTTCGAGGTAACCGGGAAAACGTGACTTTAAGCGGGTCAAATAGACTCGTAACAATTATGGTCAACTAGATAATCATTAATAAATATTAGTGAAGCTTTAGGACCAATAAAATCAATAAAACGAGAGATTAGTAAAAACTGTCAAAAACGGGAAGTTGTGGGGTAGAAATATAAATAACACAAACCTATGTGTCCAACTTTGTAAATAAATTTTTTAAAACCCACATGGGGGCTGGTGTGTCCGATTGCACATCCCCTCACACTCTCTCATTGCTTCCTTTTACTCACAAAAGACAAATACAATAAAAATACATAAAGTAAACACTCACCTTTATTCTCTCTCTTATCTCTCATTTCCTCTTCTCACGTATCAGCCCCCTCTTTTCTCTGAATTCCTCCCTTCTTCCTGCGACAGCCATGGATGCTTGAGAAAACAACACAATATACTCACTTCTCTCCTCTTGTAACCTACTCAAATCTCTTCCAAAAATTATAAAAATTACACCATTGTCTTCCTCTCCTCAAGAGCAACACTTCTCTCTTTTCAAAATCCAGAAAAGAGCATTTTCGTTTTCATGGGTATACCCCATTTGGAGCTTCAAGACTACCATTAGCACCACCTCCTTCTCCTTGTTCTATTGAGGTAAAAACCTTCATGAAACTCCATCTTTTTCTAGCCCTTGTGGGCAAAACGAAATTTAGAAACTAAGCTCTTGTTACTCCTTGTGTTCTAGCCGATTTTGGCCTCATTGGTGGAGTTGGAATCTTGTTCTTGAGCCACTCCAAGCTTTATTTACACCCTTGGGAGGTAAAGGAAATTCTAAACCCTAAATATTACATTAAAACTTAAATAATGTTAGGGTTAGTTTTTAGTATTGAATGTGTGTATGTATGGATTATGATATTAGATTTGTGAAGTACTATAACTGGTGGAGAAAGAGAGGAAGGAAGAAACAAGAAGGAGTAAGAAAACTAGAAGGAAAAACAAGGTAAGGATACTCACTTGTGTAGCTTGGTATATATATGTATGTAACAGATTTTAAAAGGTGGTGGAAATGAGTATATGGGGATGGTAAGGTATTGATAGTGTAATGTGTAGGAGGAAACAAATGTTTTAAAACCCTTAAAAGACATTTTTAAAAACTGTTACAACTAGATTGTGAAGTAATGTTGAGTGCAGGAATTTTTAGAGTGTTTAGTGTTGGTATTATGTATGGGAGCTCTGCATATTATTGCTGTTTTGAACAGGTGAAATGGGTAACAAAATGTGAACTAGAATATGTGGTGAGAGTGTAAAAATATAGGGGAGACTATGGCAAAATTTATCTAGAATTAGAACACTTAGTGAACTAGAAATTAGGTGACTAATGAGTGTTGTAACAGATTCTGGTTGAGATAGATAGAGAGTAAGTTGGGAGAGATAGATAATGTATTGTGATGTGCTAGGAACTCTAGAAATGACATTAGAAGAGGGAGATGTAGAAGAGGAGTGTAAGTGTTAAAATCTGTAGCATTATGCAACTAGAGAAGAAGCTAGGTGAGTGTTGAAAAGAAACTTGGAAAATTATGTGAGTGAATTAGTATAGAATTGTGTAAGGAGTTAAGGAGTGAACTAGAGTGTATTAAGAGGTTTAATTAGTGTCATAACATGTGGGAATAAGTGTAGGAACAATGGGGAAGTAATGGGTAAAAGAGAGGACTGAAAACAGAAATAAAAATGCAAATACTGGGCCGGACCGACCTTGGGACCGGACTTGCAAGGTCGGTCGAGCCCAGATTTACAAAGACGGGAAAGCTTCTGGAATCGACCGGACTTGCGATCGGACTTGCAAGTTCGGTCGGACTAGAACATTCTCCCGTCTGTAACCTACTGGAATGGACCGTCCTTGCGACCGGACTTGCAAGGTCGGTCGACTCAAAAATTTTCCGTCGAGTAAGCTACTGGAATGGACCGACCTTGCAACCGGACTTGCAAGGTCGGTCGGGCTAAAATTCGCCTGTGACGAAACCTACTGGAATGGACCGACCTTGCGACCGGACTTGCAAGGTCGGTCGGGCTAAAATTCGCCTGTGACGAAACTTACTGGAATGGACCGACCTTGGGACCGGACATGCAAGGTCGGTCGACTCCAGAATTTCGAAACCAAAACTTACTGGAATGGACCGAACTTGCGACCGGACTTGCAAGTTCGGTCAGCCAGAAAAGTTCGGTAATGTGAGCTACTGGAATGGACCGGACTTGCAAGGTCGGTCGCAAGTCCGGTCCGGTCAAAAAAAAATTATTTAAATTAAATAATATATATATATATATATATATATATATATATATATATATATATATATATGTATATACCTACATATATATATATGTACATGTATGTAAGCATGCCAACGTTAAGTAAGAAAGTGAAACTTAAGTAATGAAAAAAAAATATAAGTAAGTAAAGTGTAAGTGTAAGAAGTATAAGGACATAGTAAGTAGGAGTTAAGTTGATGATAGTTATATTAATCATTCAATTGTATATATATAATAGGATTTGATTTGTCACACCGAAGGATGTTTGGAATCACGTACAACGGTGAACGGTATGGTTTCCTCATGCCTCGTATGCTATCTTGGTTACTCTGATTTGTGTGTTGTGTGCTAATTGATCGCCAAATAAGATAAATGCACGAATCGGAGTTATCATGTTTTACTTGTGAATATGTAGTGTTGTATATTGTTGTATATTGTTCTTAAATTTAGTTTGTATAATTCATGAAATGTATGGATGAAATTGAATGCTTGTATGAACGTTGCAATGTACTGTGACCGATTGTGAATGTGTTTGGACTTCTAACTTATTCCTAACAAGCTAACCAATCTAACTTAAATTGGAATGAGTAGAAGTCCGATATAGTTTCGGCCACGCGTGAGGATGCGGAGTCACGAGAGGTTTGCTCCAATTCCTGACTCTTAAACTGGTCCGCGGCCCAAATCCCTTAAGTGGGTAGCATCCCGGATTGGTGAGTCAAGTAAATCCCGGAGGTGGGACGGCGTAGTCCCCAGGGCCGGAGGTCCCGACGACTTAACTTGAGTATAAGTAAGTAAGTAAGAATGAGTAAGTAAAGTAAATGAAAGTAAGTAAGTGTAAGTAAGAAAAAGTAAGTAATGAGTAAAAGAGTAAAAGCATTCCGATTAACCCGGATGCATAATTTGGCTAACCTTGTGAAGGTAAGTAAGATGTGTGCTATTGTATTGTTGCCTTGAATTGTGTAATGAATTGTATTAGCATGTATGTTGTATGTAAAGCATGTATGTATGAAAATAATGAACTGCATGTTTAGTGGACGTCAAATAGTCGGCGTGCCCTAGCTAGCACGCGGTATATGCGGAGTTTATACGCAGCTTTGCTGAGCCCCTTGGGGCACCATTTTTACTACTCGCAGGTACTCGTGAAGGATGAAGACTGGGAGAGTTGAAGTTTAATTTCTTTATCTTCTTTTTGGATGTAAACACTGAATTATGATGGTGTACTGAGTAGTACATGGCTATAGCTTTTGATTAGCCGGTGTACCATGGGGTACACCTTTTTGGATTTTGATAGAATGGGAATTGGTATAGATGAGTAGCTGGTAGAAACTCA
This sequence comes from Limonium bicolor, assembly GCA_023374045.1. Lineage (NCBI taxonomy): Eukaryota > Viridiplantae > Streptophyta > Magnoliopsida > Caryophyllales > Plumbaginaceae > Limonium > Limonium bicolor. The sequence goes on from CM041777.1 coordinate 271,235,776, forward strand.
TTCTTTTGGAACTTAGAAATGATGTAATTAGATACAATTAAATACTCGGTGATCCAATGATGTAAGTAATTGGTATATGGTATTTTGGTAAGTAATTTAGTAGCTCGGTATATTATGTTCATCAGACCGTGACTGTAAGTAAGGTAAGCCTAGCTAGCCGTATGGGCGGTTAGTGGCGTTGTACCACCCGCCGTAGTAAGTAGTAATATTTCCGCTGCGAACTCGTAAGATTAACAGGACGATTAGACGGTAAGCATAGGATTAGCGGTTGGGGTGTTACAAGCCTCTTGGCGTTCACTGGCGTATACCAGAATTTTATGTTGTTAATGTTGTGCTTATGGTACATATGTGGGGCATACTTAGTTGTAATTGTTTGTATGTGCATTTGTGCACTTGTATGTGTGTTATGTATCCTATGAGATACTCGATTATGTTGTAAGTACATTTGTTTTTGATGTATCCTTGGAGATACTTGTGATAGATATATATATATATCCCAATGTGGAAAGTGGAAGAACCAATATGGTATTGTGCACTTGTGTTGCACCATGTGTGGATGTGTGAATATTGTGCCGTGCACTCGAGTTGCACCGTGTGTGGATTATATTTTTATATGATGCAGTAGAAGTACTTTTGTTGCACTATGCTTATGAGATATTTTGTGCACTTACTGCACCTTGAGATATGAAGACACGGGACTTGATCCCTAGGAGCGATACTAGTCATGGAACTAGATTATATTGGACCAATTGATTAGAAATGAGACTTCGGGACGAAGTCTTTTAAGGGGGGTAGACTGAAATACCCCAAACATTAATTACCTTAATTAATAAGGAATCAAATCAAATGAAGGTTATAAATACCAAATATTCATCTAATGAGTAATACTCATTATAAACATTAGTGTATAAACATATAGTCCAAAACAGACACCAAACTATATACTAACTCTCTAATCAAAGAGATAACATTATTAAGGAGAAATCAACTCCTAAAATTAATACTACATGTAATATATTAATACATGTATTAAATATCATAAATATTACTCTTTAGACTATATAAAACATTTTATATAGTCAAACAAATTATTAAACACAACATCTACTTATATACACACTAAAAGAAAAATAACACATGTTACCACCTAACACATAAATTAAGTCACAAGTGTACAAACTTAAGGTTCTAATATTAAAGTCTAGCAATTTAAAATGGTCCCCCACACATTTTATGGTCGGCTGCAAGAGTTGGTAAAATAAGGAATCAAATACATAAGACAAATACAAGTGGAGACAAGAATGTCCCAAAGAGGAAAAAAGTAAAAGCACGTTTCCATACTCTTCCTCTCATTCCTTCTCACACAAGAGAAATATCCCCCAATTGTTCCAGCTTGTTACGAGATGTATGACTGTAGGAGGGGACATAAAATCAGAGGCTACAAATTGGAAGACAATTTCAACACAAAAGAAACATTAAAAGACAACTCACCTCACATAAGACAATTTCTTTCATTCCCTCACAAGATAAAAATCTTCCAACAAATTCTGCACCCCACGGCAGTATAGGCTGGTAAGGGAACATGGAAATCAGACCATGACATTAGGAGACATATAAATAAAGAAGAAAGCAACAAAAGAGACAAATATCTCTTACACACCTAAATTACCTAAGGAAGCTTTTTCCTATACTAATACCCAAGTCAGCCGTCCTCTCAGTCTCTTATCCCTCTCTAAACCGTGCTCATCCTTCTCCTTCACCATCTTCAACCTCCATTAACACACCTTAAGCTCTAATGGAGTTTTAAGGCTCATTTCACCTCCAAATTTCAATTTTCTTGCACCAAAATCACCACCCACTCTTCCTATATCATTCTAACTGATTTTATAAGAGAGTATGGGCCATTGAGGGGTTTAAACTCAAGAGAATCAGATTGGTAAGTAAAGGTAAGAAAAATGTGCTCTAAGACATCTTCCTTCTTCTATTTGGGTATATGGGTCGAATTTAAGGCTTCTTACTGTATCTAAGGCACCAACACACCCTTGGAGGACCCAAGTCACGTACAAGATCAACCCAAAGGCTGGGGAACCTTTTTAAACCTTAAGGTAAGGAAAAATGCCTTAAAACACCTTTTTACCTCTCTTCAATATTGAATCCGAAAATAAACTGTTACTTACTTATTTTTCCACACCTTTTGACACCCATTTGAAGAGTGTTCCCAGCCCTCTTCATATATCCAAAGAGCTGCTCAAAAACCCATCAAAAAAGGGCGCTTCAAATGATGGTAAAATCATGGATTTCCATGGCTATTCAAGCCTTAATCTCTCTTATATTTTTCCTACAGAAACTAAGGTTATTCCTACAGTTATATGTGGCCAAAAACCATACCTAAACCCTCCCAAAAGTTCAAGGTAAAATCTCTCTTTAATCTTACTTAAAAACTCCTTAAACTTGTCATTTGGGAAAAATCACTAACTAAACTTTTGTTCATGGTATATATGTGGCCGAATGGTCCTAAGGCTACCCATGAAGTGCTGAGTTGATTTCCAAGAGGAAAATCAAAGTTCAAAGAGGTAAAGCTCCTTAACTAAGCTTTAAAAGCTTATTCATGGTTAAGTAAAATGTCATACAAAAATCTTACCTAAGGTACATATGTATATAGTGCCGAGAGCATATAGGGGCTGCTTGGACTGCCTTTTTGATTTAATACAAGGTAAGAACTCTTAAAACCATTTTAATGCTTAAAAGGTTATTACCTTGTAATGTAAATTTTGGCCAAGAAGATGTATGGGTATAGGTGCTGTTTAAACCTTGTAAATGTGTAGAAAATGATGGTTATATGTTTGGTTGGTGAATATAGGTGCCAATGACTTATTAAAGTCAAGTTTATAACTTAAAAGTGAAAGAAAAATGATTTTTATAAGTTAAATGAAAAATCTGTAGCAAGCCGTGTATAACCTATGGTTTATGGACATATTAATGTCATTTTATGGTTAAGTTTATGTTATGTTGAAGGCCATGTGTTTAGGCCAATTTAATATAGTTATTTAAAGCTTTAAATATTAAATTATTAAGTTTATGGGTGGTTAAACGAATTAAACATGTTTCTGGTGCTAAAGTGTAATTTTAGTGAACATATTCACCTAGGAACATTTTGTATGAATAATGATGAATTTAGGTGTAACATAAATTGAATATAAAGTTATAATATGATTTATGAACTTTATAAATGTTTAAATGAACAAAAGATTTACCTTGTGGGTCAAACCATAAATAAATAGAGTTTAAGGTGCTAAACAATAATTAAAACCAAATGGGGGCCATTTAGGAATTTTAAAACTTAAAAATGTAATTCTTATAAAGTTTAAACACTTAAGTGTAAAACTAGTGAACTAAATGTGGTAAAACCGTAAATTGTATAGGTATGGGTCAAAAGAATATTTGGGTGGTCAACCTTGATCACATGTGAGGTTTGACCAAATTAAAATAATACAAATAATTATTTTGGTGATTTAAAGAAGTATTTAGTCAAAAATAACAATTATATAAAGTTATGGGGTAATCTTGTAATTACCGAGAATTATAGGGGCTGGAATATGATTATTAAGACCTTAGGGGGCTACTTGTATTATTTGAGAATTTTTGGGCTAGTTTTGGTGATTTAATAAACTAAAAGTTTTAATGTATAGTTTAAGTATTAAAAATGTAACATTTATAAAACTTATGGGTCATTATGTAAATAACCAAAACTTAAGGGTGGAGAATAATATTAGTAAAGCCTAGGGGCTGTTCGAGAATTTATGGAATTATTTTGGGAGTTTATGGAATTAAATAAGTTAATGTGTATAATGTAAAGTTTAGTATTAAATTGTAAGTTTATGAAATAAAGAGGGATAATATGTAATTAAAAGAGGTTGTGGGTGAAAAGAATAAATCTGGAAGAAAATACTAGGGTGCTGTTCGTAATTATATATGTACATATATGCTTGTATATTATAAGGTGTTGGGATCTTAGGTCATAATTAAATAAGGTTAGAAATGTAACAAGAATAATGTTTGGGGTGATTTTTGTAAATAACCTAAACTAAAGGGGGAAGGAATTTAAATGCCGAATATAATGTGGCTGGTTTGGAATTTTCAGAAACAATGAATGATATATTATAAAGTTTAGAATGATATAATGTGACCTTATGTTAAAGTATAAGAGGGTATATCATAAAGAGGTTAATGGGGTATAAATATACCTTATAAATAATCACATAGAATAATGGGTTAAGTTGGAAATTGGGGAGTATAATATATGATAAGAAACCTTATAATATAAGGAAGGAGACAATGTGTAAAATACCTTGTATAACATTAAGATGAATTATTAATAAGAGATTTGTGAATAAAAGACAAACAAATAAATGTGTACTCCACATGAAATTATGAATAAAAGCATTATGGGAAAACCTTATAATTCACATGGTATGAATTTATAATATAAGGTGAAAAATATAATATGATTGATAAATCATGTAGGGTTAATGTGGAGAGAATCATAGATTTGGAAATATGATTATAGGTGTTATAATATGATATAGTATGAGTTGATAAATAAATATTGGATATAATGTAACATTGACTTGTAACAGTGACCAAGTCAAACTAGATTGACCAAATCATCACAAATTGATCAAGTGGTTAAGTTGACCGACACATAAAATAATATGTAATTAAAAGTTAGAATATAACTTAGTCACGTAAAGTATAACAAGAACTATGTATATATATAATATATATATATATATATATATATATATATGGAGATCAACATGTATGTGTGTGTATGTAAATATACAAGGGTCAAATAACCCTGATAAATGGTATGAGTTACTAGGAATTTAATCCCTAAGTAATGAATATTATTGCGTTACGAAATATTATACTCTTACAACTATAGAGTATGGTTAAATTAAATCCCAAGACTTAATACAAACCCGAGCCAAACAATAACCGGTTAAGGGTATAACTATAGGGCAAATATTAGAACCTGTCTATGATGTAGTAGACTCGTAATATAGACACTGATATTAGAGTGATGCATTCCATAGGTACGAACTGTTAGATATGAGCTACAGGATTGCTAGAGGATAGGCGTGGATCTTCACGCTAGCATTGTTCAACGGTGAACGGTATGTGAATGTGTGGTCTGAAAACTCCGAGGGTTTCTTGGGTTCCGGACGTAACTGTGTGCTTGCATGTCAGATAAATAATTGTTATGCATGTGATTGTATGTGTTTATGTTTTTCGATCGCCAAAGCGTTTATTAATTGTGCGCGTACGTCGTTCGGACATGTGATACTGATTATCACCCTAACCATGTATGAACTTTCGGGAGAGACTCTGGATACTACCTGGTGAGAGTAAACAACTCCTAACACTATGTGAGGAACTAGTTTAGAGACCCGGTATTAACCGTCTCTAGAGTGATGACTCGACCTTTGAACATCACACAACAGACTTCTAGGTTGTGTGTAAGACCCAATAGGGCATCCAATAAAAATGTGTTTTCTCCAATAACGAGATTGAATCTCCAGGAGACTAATTAAAATACGCTAACTTATGAGAGTGTGATAATTAATTAATTAAACAATGTTCCTAAATCCTGGTCTGCATACGTACAGCAGGTTGCGCATAGTGATCGCTAGAGTTCTAACACCCGTTTAGGGTACTCTTGTTTATCTAACGAGCCAGATACGATCGTTAGTCGGAGTGTGCTACCGTTGGCACCATACCCTGGCTTCGGCCTAATGGACATCTACCACTGTAGATAAGTGAGTCCATCTACCCACTGTAGATGGCACCGGACTACTGTCCAAAATATTAATGTGCGAGGTTAAACGGGGAATTGTCCTTAACATGACACCAATGTGTTTATGTGAGATTGTGGAAGCGGGGCTTCATGTGATGGAAATAAACAAGTGAGACTAACTGGACTTCAGCTAACTCCTACATTGTCGTTGATTTGAATTTAATTGTTCAATTATCAATGTCGTAATAGCATGTCTTGATGCGTGAATGTTTGAATACCTGTTGTGTGTTTTAATTCCGTATTTACAGTTATATTATATGCATGTAAACGGTACAGCATGTAACGAACCCCATGTTAATCAAGATGGCTAAAACGACCTAAGTGGCCTAAAGGGTCTAGGATCACATTTAGCATACCAGCAGTTGGTTGAGCCTTTATGGCACCCACATTTCAGGACTTAATCGAGCTATGAAGCCGGAGTGCGGGTCTTCGGGGTAGTCAACGACGTTATTTATTTATTTATTGCACTTTCAGAATCAGTTTATATCCAATACGATGTAAGCATTGGGATTACCTTAGATGCTCACTTACCATATGTATTAGTTTAAACTTAGGATGATATAGTATGTATCTCGTTCATCACTGTGGTTAATTATTGTCATTATTTTATTATTATTTCCTTTCTGCTTCTTTACTCGTATGGGCGAGTAATGGCATGTGACACCCGAGTGATAATTGTGAGTGTTTAACTTCCGCTGTGAGACGTCTTTAATTATGCTACGAGAGTGATTATTACGCGTTTAATGTGAGGGGAGTTACAATAAGTGTCTAGAATTGAGAGTGGTTATTGAATTGAATTAGGTGTGCTGAATAATGTGTGTGAGGATGTTAGAATTGTGGGGAAACCATGTCAAAATTTGTGTAGAAACTAAATTTCTTAAGTGTTTTTGTGAGAAGAAAGGACCTAGGGAAGACTAGGTGCTCTAGAGATCAAGTTGGTTAAATATTCACCTTATGGCTAGATTTGAAGAAAATGATGTGAGTTGCATTGTAGTAATGCATTAGTTGTGGATCAAGTGAATGAGGGAAACTTGGGAGCAAATCTGTAACTTAGAACCTAGAGAACCAAGTTGTAAGTTCTAGGAGAAAGAGTTTGGGAAATGGGGTGAATTTAATCAAAGATTGAATGAGGAGTTTAGTTAATGGATTAGAGGAGTTTAAGGTGTTATATTGGTGTTAGATCATGCTAGGAATCATGTGGGAAGATGGGGAATGAAAAGTGTAAGAAAAACCAAGTTAGAACAAAATTAGAAATGTCAAAGTTGACAGTGTTGTAGCAGGGTCCGGGACTTAGGTCCAGGTTAAAGTCCCGGACCACTACCTAAAACATGCCGAGAATTGCCCAGTTATATTGGTCCGGGACCTTGGTTGGGTATCAAGTCCCGGACCAACACCAAAAACGTCCCGAAAGTCAGGTTAACAGATGGTCCGGGACCTAACTTAAGTACCAAGTCCCGGACCTATACAAAAAAACACCTGAGAGTTATGAAAACACTTGGTCCGGGACTATAGGTCTGGACCTAGTCCCGGACCACCCAAAAATCACTCTAAAGGTTAGTAAATGGTGTCTATTGATGGGGATTGTTAGGTATTTTTTATATGATTGTTTAGGACATGTTTGGTGACTTATAATGGCCATTAGGAGGGTGAACAAGTGTAAGTTTGAGTGTGAAAGTGCAAAAATGTAATATGAAATAATTAGTTAATCAGAGGTTAAGTAGAGTAATTAGCCGACATGATTAATTATGTGTAGGAGCTGCATTTGGTGGGAAGCGAACGCAGCAAGGACCAAGGTATGGTTTTCTTGCAACTTGTTTGCTACTGGTTTACACCGGCTTGTATGATTGTTTGTTTTTCTAGATGTTTACGACCTTGGAAGATTAAGGCATGAAATGAGTTTACAGTTACTGTTTTATGTGGCGTGAATGTTCCAATACTGTCTAACCTCAAATACGTGCTAACCCGTTAGTTAACCAACACTAGGACTACGTAAGAGAACGGTATTCGGTTTAACGTCCCCACCTACGGGAACGTTCTAACTATGGCTATTCACGCGATGTATTTGTGTTGTTGTATAATGATTGTTGTTATGTTCGTGTATGCTAAATTGTATCTTATCTCCCCGGTGTGTCTGACTGAACTTGATTAATTGTAACTTCACATGATGTGATAAGTTCCATAAAATGGAGCTTCTAACCAATGTATAACTTGGGGGTGAGAAATCTAGAGTCCGGTCAATCGTGTATGTACGGAAGTCGATATCTGGATTAGGTTCAACTTTCTCCTTGTTTTGGTTGTTTTCCTTCTTGGAAATCAATCTCCCACGAGCCTTTTAAATGGCTCTCCTGCTTTGACTTAAGTTCGGGGTTAAGGGGATATGTGTATGGTGTGTTTGGATCCACTACATCCAACACATATTAAGTTAAGTTATACGTTCGACGAACAGAACGTTAACATGTTGTATAATGAGCCCGACATGGGAACGAGATCATTCCCTAGGCTCACCAAATCTGGCTAACCCTTATTTCGGTTCGAATCCTCACGTGATTCGTTCTCGAGTTGTGTTCTATGTATGATGTTATGTTGTAAGAATGTTGTTATGCAATGAATATTGTTATGTTAATGCATGTTGATTGTTAAAATGAATCTCATGCTCATTATGAGAATTAGCAGTGTGCGGCCCATTAGCCGGCAGGTTGCACGTTAATCATACCAGTCATTGGTTGCTGAGCCCTTCGGGCACCATATTTTATTTCACGATGAGGATCGAAGAAGCGGAGTCGCTTTAGCTTCGGAGTAAAGAGAAACACTTTTGATTATATTTTGGATTGTGAACCCGAGATGTGCCTGTACACTCGTGGTTGTATATTTTGATGGAACTAGATTAGAATTGTGATTTTTGTACTTATACACTCGGTTAGTGTAATTATGGAAGTGTGTGGTAAATGTTACTTCTAATGCTCGAGAATCTTGTCCATCAGACCGGTACAACTTTTGTAAGTAATAGCCTTGTTAGCCACGTGGGTGGCTAACGGCGTATAACACCGCCTCTTTTGGTTAGTGTTTATGTTATAATTTCCACTGTGATTAATGGTTAAGTGTGGAGTTTACGGTTAGGGTGTTACATTTTGTCTTTCCCTTCCCATGTCCCTGATGTCTAGCCGCTTATGTTTGTAAGCTTGGTTGCGGGAAGCTTCGTGAGTTGATTTGCGGGAGTGTGTGCTCTGTTCAAATTTCCTTCTTGTTTGTGATTTGTCTGTTGGGTTTTTTCCTTCCATCGGGGTTTCTTGCCAGACTTTCTATCTTCAGAGCAATTTGCACAGTTGCGATCTGTCCATGACGCCTTTGTCCTTCCTCTCCCCATGGCCATCAGTACTCAATAGGGCTTGTCTTTTGTGGATGTTGAGTCTGGATTTGTGGAGGATGAAGGGGTGAAGGGAGGGGGCTTTTGGTTGAGGTTTTCTTAGGATGGGTGTTTGAGCCGAAAGTGGATTTTTGTGGTGGGATTTATGGTGATTATGGTTGGAAGTGGCACCGGAGTTAGTGGTGGAGGTGGCATGGTGGTTGACTGTTAAGGGGAGATGGGGCGGCGGAGTTTTTTGGAGAGAGGAGGGAGCGACATGAAGGAAGAGAAGAGTATGATAAATAAGTCTCCAGTTTATAATATCATGATGTCACACATAATGTTCCAGGCATAAGCTTAAAGATGCAAGTGTTAGAAGGGGGAATCTCGTTCATCAAAGCACATGGAATCAGTGCTTTTGAGTATGAAAAAACTGACCCAGAATACAATGGAATTTTCAATTTCACAATGTAAAATCTAGCATTACATTATATAAATGTGAAATTTTTCGTTTGATTAGTGTGAAGTATGATGCCAGGACTAGTAGGATCAACATTCGATAAACTAATAAGATAGTGACTAAATATGTACTTGTCTTCAAAATGATTATAAACAACTTACAAGTACTAATATTATTGTTAACAAAATGAAAAGAAGGATATTAAATTAGAGGATTTGGTAAATTGTTTTTTTAATCAAAGAAAAATAAAGAACATATATAAATTAAGTTGAATGAATAAAACAACAAATATTCATGAATATACCTTCACTCTTCTTTTCATCTCCTTTTTAGTCAATTCTAAAATTTAAATATTTGTGACAGCGACGTTAGTTCCCTAGTTTCTTAATTTGTATATAGAAAAATAAAAATTTAATAAAATTTATTAACAAAATTAACAAAACAAAATACATTTATACAAAATATTTATGTTATTTTTTTATTCAAAAAATATATTTAACCCACAAATTAAAATAATCAAAACACAATTTTATCCGAATTTTTATGATGCCACTCCAATTTAATCTAAACTCAAATGACTTAAAACTAAAACACGTAATTTTTTTTCATAAATAGGGCTTAGTTGGGTCTTGGGAGTTATGTGGTATATATGTGACATTTTTAAGGGTTCCATTTTTGGAAAAAATGCCAAACCACCACAATGTCAAATAATAGTTTTCAAAATAGTCTTAAATATACCAGCACAAAACAACCACAAAACAGCGAGTTGTTTATACTGCAAAGAGAATAAAACAGTGAGCAGTTTATGCTGCAAAGAGAATGAATACTGTAAATTTGTAAAATTACCGTAATGAAAAGAATGAATACCGTGCATATTATTGTTTACAAGTCAGGGTTGTGAAATTGTTATGATTGATGTGACTAAATCAACTAAATTTTTTAAAATTCACTTATTATTTGTTTTTATAAAAATTGTCATTGAGTAGAAGTTTTTATTTACCAACACCACTTTATAATGGTAGTATTTCATTTTATTAAAAATAAGGTATAAAATCTGAATATTTAATAATATGTACATATAGTAATATATAGGACATGCTTTTAACAACTATATTGTTTATTTTTTTGTATGATGTAAACATTAATAAAGTTCACTAATTGATTATTATATTTTCCTTTTATTCAAATGCGAACAAGTAGCCTGGTGTGTTAAAACCATGTATAGTTACAATTGTTGTTATCCATTGATAGAATTGTGGTTGATAATAGTGAAGTTATTTGTATAGAGCTTAATATAAATGTTAACAAAAAATGATTGTAATAAAAATGTGTTGTTTATGTATATATATTAATTAATATGTATATTTTTTTAGTATTTTCTTTATTTACAACTTATAACAATAAATTGTTTTAAAATGTAATAAAAAATTTATAATCGTATCACAGAAATCGGTAAACGCATTGCACGTAACTAACTTATTCAAAAACGCTGAATGAAACAACCACACTGCCACACAGTAGTTTTCAAAACTGCCATAGATATGCCCGCACCTGTAGACACCAAAAATTCTCACCCCATAAAGCAAATTGCAGAATAAGAAACACAATAAGAGGGGTCGTCGCCTTTCTTTGTCAAAACGTATTGATGTGCGTGCCAAAACGAAACCATCGTTTTATAGTCTTTTTCAAAGCATTTCATAAAAACACGATTCTGCGAAAATGAATTTCCAACAACGATACGGTTTTAAACCCGTCCCTTTTGAGACTCTACAGGTTTGGGGTTCGAATCTTGCAAGTACACTTGTGTCTTCCATTTTCCCTCGCGGCTTGCCTTAAAACTCTAGTCTTACCTTCGACACTGGTGTATTAAGTTCTGTTGTAGCACAGTCGGTTAGTGTCTCCAGGAGGTATACTTGAGGTTACAGGTTCGAATCTCCACAAGCTGACGCGGCTATGGGTGGCTTTTATTCCCGTTTTTTTTCCCATCTGCAGTCAACCTCCTTGGCCTACAGGCCTGCTTCGATTCTTTTTAATCAAACAGCCCAAAATAGAGAGCCCATGTCTAAAACAAAACCCTAGATAAACATCTGTTTGCCTGTCTAACCCATTATAAAACTCCCTTCAAACCCTACAGTCACACACGTTTTTCAATCGGCCGGCACTAATCCACATTAATCTCCTGATTCCCGTCATTCTTTTCTCAGCCCGAAGTTTGAACTCAGGGAAAACCGATAACAGTCCCATTGCGCTTTCTTCTTCTCCTGCTCATCGATCTTCAGTTCGGAAGCGTAAGTAGAACCCTCTCCTAATTCATCTCTTCCTCCTCTACGTTTCCCCTCTCTGATTTTTGTCAATTGAACTCGATCAATGGCGGCCCCGATAAGCACATGGAGTTTTGGTTTTTTTTTCCGGAAAATTGATTTCCGATGTCAATACCGACTCCCGCGCTTCAAAGCTCGCCTCCTTTTCTTGTCGTCTCTTCTAAACTATCATGCTCTATTTTGTCATTGTTTTGAAAATCTAAACATCAACCTGAAGAGGTTTGAGCACATGAAGGATTTCTGGACCATAAGTTGCAAGCAAGTCGAACGCAATTTCTTTTGTCTGTTTATTTGAACTTCCATCGTTTGGATATATGCGCTCCAAAGGAATACCGGAACTCAAAATGAGTCTACGGGTTCGAGAGTTGCAGAAAGTTGCATTATAAGTTCATTTCTGTCTTTCTGAAACATGAGGTGTTCTGCCTTCACTGTAAAACTGATTCCGAAATCTCCATCCTGCACTACGCATCGTCCTTATCAGTGTCTGGGTTGCATATTTCTGGATGCGTTGTTGAAAGTTCATGAACCGGAGAATGGTCATTGATAAGAAGAATTTTGCGTTCTCTCCTGTTTCTGTATTTATTGTGTTCCAATGGAACGTCTATACAGACATTCGTATCACTTTGAGTTTTCTCCGCCATGTTTTAAATCGTTGCTCTCTAATTCTGTTCTTGGGTTTCCTTATTTTTTGACCTCGTACCTACTTCTTGAGTTGGTTCTTATACAGTTTAAATAACATTCGAACTTGTTCTGGAACTCTCACGAGTTTGCCTAATGAGGTTTGTGCAGATTGTATCAACACCCACTGTTATTCTGGCTATCCCTTTCCTTGTACTTCTGAGTTTCTGGATACTTACCTCACTGAATTATACCCACGGTCTCATGTGACATATTTGTTCTGGTTACCTGTCATCCCTACAAAGGAATTCGTTACTCTATATTCTAGCACCTCACCATGCCACTTCTGATAGCAATTTATGATTTGGTACTGATGTGTGAGTGTTTATTTTGGTGTTAGTTACCTCATTCATCTCTGCAGGAAATGTCACATCTCTCTTCTGGTATGTGATCTATGGCTTTACAGTCTATTTTTACTGGCTGAATGTGTTTGAATGGTCGAATCACTTCACATGAGAGGGTTCAGTCACTGGTTGGTCTTTTCTGTTTTCTCTGGATGATGTCTTTCCCGAATGCAAGAGGCTTGCAATGTTTTTCATATTTTCAGATGTCTGAGACCAATAACGCAAACACAAGTAAATGGTTAAGCTGCAGTCGTTGTTTGTCCTAGTCAAATTAGGAATTGCGTTACATTTTACTAATCTGGGAATGAATCATGATAGTTTCTGTCTCTTGCATTCTAGCTGAAGCTTTTAACCTAATCACCGATGGTAAGGAATATGTTTTCCCTTGATTAATAATCGAATGAATTAGCACATTTGTTAAGGGCTGATTACGCATGCATTGTGGTTTTTTAAATGACAAGAAATAGAAACAATCAAGCTGGCTTGAACTTAGAGCGGGTGTGTGTTATCTGTTTAGGTTCAGTAATTCTATGTTCTATTCGTTCTCTGCTCTGCAATCAGGATTATTCCTAGCTGGATTTCCATAGCCCCATCAGTTTCTATACATTTCGTTAACGCAACTTGCTTACACTTTGGTTACGTTCTGTTTGGTGTTACTTGTTCATTATTTGATTGATCAGATTGTTTATATCCTACCACCACTTAGAAATTTTGACGTTATTTGTACTTGCTGAGGAAATAAAGATTTTGGGCCTGCCCTAAGGCAAGCTCAAACCGGCTTAGACCGAATACCTTAGACAGCCTGCTAGGTTACCCGGACTTACTAGGTTAGCCGGGCCCACATCTTTCTGTGGGCCATTTTAGAAAAGCCCGAGTTTATTCATGGATAAAACCCACATTAAGGTCGTAGTACCCGTTTGTGGGGACATCCTTCCTAGTGATAAGTCTTTCCAAATCATCCTTAATATTCAGATTAAAACTCACAATCAATAACTCCATTCAAAAACCGCATTTCTGAATAAAAAGGAAAGAGATCAAACCCATTACAAGGCAATCCCTTCAATTCAGTCCCAAGGCCCAAGTAACACCCAGATTTCAGTCCAAGCTAGTCCCAAGGTGCAACACTTGATCCAAGTCTGGCCCATTCATCAATCTGGCCCATTCATCAGCCCGGCCCATTTCACCGGCCCAAGTCCATTTTGGGCCCTACCCCATTTTGGACCCAAGCCCAATTCGGCCCAACCCATTTTGGACCCAAGCCCAATTCGGGCCCAAACCCATTTAAGACCCAAACCCAATTCAGCCCGAACCCAATTCAAGCCTAAACCCAATTCGGGCCCAAACCCATTTAAGACCATAACCCATTTTGACCAAGCCCATTTCGGCCCACGTTTATTTCAGCCCAAGCCCATTTCAACCCAATAAGGCCTAAAAGCCCATTCGGCCCAAAATAAAAGATCCAATCTGGTTCCAACTTTGACCAAATCCAACTTTGCCACCTTGTGACCAAATCCAACTTTGACCTTGGCCAGAACTTGACCACAACTTTGACCATGACCCAAGCTTGACCATGACCTAAGCTTTGACCTTGACTTGGACTTTGACCATGACCCAAGCTTGACCATGACCCAAGCTTTGACCATGACCTAAGCTTTGACCTTGACTTGGACTTTGACCATGACCCAAGCTTTGACCAATCCAAACTTTGAACAATCCGAACTTTGACCAGCCCAAGTTTGACCTTGACCCAACTTTGACTCAATCCCACTTTGACTCGGTCTAACTTTGACCCGCCTTGTTTTCCAACCCTAACCAAGTTCGACCCAAACCGAATCCAATCCCAAGCCCAATTCAAATTCATCCCAAGCCTAATTCAAACCAAATTCATTCGAACCATCGAACCCAATTTCCACTCATCCAATTCAAACTCAACTTGTAAATCCCGTTTGAACTCCAAAAATCCAAAAAATCTCCTTTCTCGATTTTCAAACAATCACTTTATTCAAACTTCATCAAGCTTTCAAAAGAAATCACTTTGTGAAATTTTAAAGGAAAAACTCTTTTCACATCACAGAAAACTCTTCTCAAAAGCAGAAAGTTCTTCTCACATATACATAAAGTTTTTCTCCCCAAACGTTTCTCGAAATCAGTGTTTCTTTACAGAGAATTCCGAACAACTTAATAGTTTTCCAACTCAGTTTTCAGGCTCAAAACAAAATCTTTTTTCGGGGAACAGGAAATGTCTAACACTTTCAAAACGTTTTCTTCCTAGTTAGACATCACTTGTCTCTCTTCTAAAATAAAAATCCGAGGCGGGGCACTGGGGTCGTAACCTCCCTTGTCGCAGTCTGGATCTCTTTAGGCGGGGCATTAGGGTGACAAACCTCCCCTAATTGCAGCCTAGATTTTTACGAGGCGGGGTGCTAGGGAAGTGACGACCTTCCTAGTTGCAGCCGGGATTTTAGAATCGTCTAACTCCCTTCCACTCGATTTCAGTATTTTGGCTTTTAATGTTTTAAACCCGGGAGTTAGGGATGTTATTAGGGTTCGACCGAGAACATCTCCTTCATGGTGTTTCTCTCTGAATCCTATTTTTCGACATAAATTCATTGCCCCATCTTTCGAGCCTCAGCACTTACCATTAATTAAGTGTCGTGTTCGAGGGGGTACATAGGGTAATCCCTCGAGATTATCCGCCCTTTTACAACACAAAAAATGGTTTTTTCGATTTTAAAAAACTTTAAGAGAGACAATTTTGACAATCATTCCTCCAAACAATTCAGTCCACCATCATCTCACTCTAAATTTGAAATATCCCAAAACCTCAACCCTTTCGGAACGTCAAACCCAAAAAACCCGGGATCTCTCCCAATTTCTAATTGCCTCACTTACTCAAATCATCTTCAAAACTCCAAATCACTTCATACTCAAATCATCATTCAAACTTCGAATCACCTCAAACTCGAATCCTCTCCCTAATCCCAGCTTCTCTCAAACCTCCAAAGTCCCACAGGCCCGAGCGCCTCACAGACTCGAACATCTCAACCTCTCTACCATATCAAGATTCAAATGTCTCACAGACCCGAGTGTCTCACAGACTTTGGTATCCCATACCTCCCACTACATGAACATCTTAATTGTCTCATAGACCCGAGTGTCTCACAGACTAACCTCTCAAACTTCTCAAAAACCTTCGAAACCCCAAGATCTCCAAAAACCCCCAAAACCGTGAACTACGTAAGGTCTGATCTCAATATGGAGTTGAGTACGTAGGCAGCCCATCTAGGGTGTGACCCCATTCCAAACAAAAAACCCTTTTCCCCTTTTAAGGTGGCTCTCATATCTCTCAAACACTCAAACCTTCTTCGGCTCCCATAAACTTCAAACCATCAGACTCCGAGTCTTATCTATTCTCTCAACCTCAGATCTGTCTCAAATATCCACTCTATACTCATCCGAATTCAGCAATTCCTGTACTTAGCGTAAGCTTGACAGAAAAGCTCGCTTCATCCACTCTCTTTCTCTCTTCCCGTCCTAATCATATCGTTGGCTTTTAAATGAATCTCTCTAACAAGGTTTTGAAAGAAGGAAATCCCGACAATTGGAGACCGAGGTTTCCTCGGGCACCAATCCAAGGTTGCCACTTCCGAGGGGTGTAACCCAGTGCGAACCCACATAGAATCTCTAGTATGATCAGATAAGTCCTTTCCATAGGCAACAAATCATCAGAGTCAATTAACGGTTCCTAGAACCCGATCTTCCTTCCTAGTTATCATAGGTCAAACTAGGTGGCGACTCTAGTCAACTTCCGCCTTTAGGGCATAATTCCGCGTGGAGCCCATCGAGAGCGGGTGTAGTGCACACTTGCACTCCCCTTTATGCTTTCTGGGAAAGACGGACGATTTAGTAGGTATTTGAGGGCTGCCAGAATAATGGGTTTTCACCCTCCACAGAATGACCTTTTCTAGGATCTAGGCTTCTCAGCTAGTTCGTATTTAGATAGACCCCCTCATACCGAAAAATCACCCTCCACAGCACCGGTAAAACGCTGCAAAACAACCAGCCAAAATAACTAGACAAAACAACTGTAAAAAAGCCAAGCCGAACAGAGACTAAGGGCGCATTCGGAGTTTGTCGCATAAAGCTATGTTTTGAAGCTTTATGATTAAGGCCACCATGGTTAACCAATAAGGGTAGAGTATTTCAGTTTTGGTGGGGTCAAAACTTAAACATAACCCAATAAATTAGTGACATGTGTCCCCTTAATCTCAAAAACAACAAAAAACTATCAAAGAACGGACCCTAAGTCATGATCGATGGGAAAAGATATGACCAAAAACTTAAACCGACAACCGTTTACCAGATCTACCCGACACTTCGGCCCTTTACTATGGGAGTGTTACTCAACAGTTTACTAGCATGTATGTTTGGATGCATGTTCAGACATGCCTTTAAGTTTTCCTAAATTTCTCGTTTGAGCTCTGTTTTGAGTTTCGTTTGCGGGGTTGTGATACTTTAAAGTCGTTTAAGCTGTTTATCTACGTTTTGGGTGTGTTTAAATGCATATAAGTTCTAGAGATGTGAAATTCTTTTTTGGGACCTAGTCACTTAGCTTTTGAGCCATGGAAGGCTGGGTTGGGCTTTCCTGTAGCATGCTACATAGACATCATTTTTATATGTGTTTAGGTCATTCCTGCTTCTATTTTGGGGGTCGTCGGACCCTTTGGATTTCAGGCCATTTCTACGTTGTTGAGGGATCTTATGATCCATGGGTCTCTGACCCTTTGTGTATATGTGTGTGTTCCTGGTACTAAAGTCCCGTTCTGTTTGTGAAACTTCTGGATTATGTTATGATTTGGGAACAAGCGAGGTCCAATCTTTTGGATGAAACTCTCTTCTTTCCTTCTATTTATGAATCTTATTAAACACATACTCTGGCAACATTTTGAGCGACCGTATTGATGATGGTTGCTACCTGTTGAGCATGTGGTTGCTCACCCCTTTCCATAATCATTATCATTGCAGATTGACAAGGAGCTGGTTGGTCTCTAGGTTGAAGATTTAGTTTACTTTGTTCTCTTTAATTATGTACTTGGCTTGGAGTTTGGACATCATTATCTTTTATATTGTATTTGACTAAGGACTACTTCAGTACCTTATAGCCTTCGGGCATGGGTTTCATGACGTATATCTTTCAAATTCTGGATATTATGTAAGTGATTTGGTTTAAGTAATACAATTAGTGTTTCTTTTCTGATTATGAGTTCTCCGTGTTAGAGCCTTGCGTATCTCAAGAAGTATAGTATACGGCATGTAATGGTCTCAGAACCAGTCCAGTTTTGGGGTCGTTACATTTAGTGGTATCAAATCTAGGTTTAGCTTTCTCTGGTGTTATGGATGCATCTGCATGTTAGTAATTCCTTTCTGTCAATTATTTGGTGTATTTGATGGTTTTTAATTAGTTTGATGTTTGTATTCTCAGTATGCCGCCATGTAAAACCATTCTTCAGGGCGATTCTCTACAGGGAGACATCACCTGCATTGTGCAGCAGATGGTCACCTAGGTACTTCAAACCTTGGCAACGGTTGTAGTGCCAGCGACCGGAGCTAACACTAGTAGCAACACGAATGTGAAGGTGCTTCAGGAGTTCCTGAAGTTCAAACTGTAATCCTTTGATGCCAGTGGTGACCCACAGGAGGCTAGCCACTGGATTACAGTGATTGAGGACCTCCTCTGCATTATAGGATGGGAGGAGGAGTAGAAGGTGGACTTCGGCACCTTTATGTTCCAGGCTGGGGCCAAGGAGTGGTGGAAGTCGGTGGAAGAGAAGCACCCCCACCCGTGGACTTGGGAGTAGTTTAGGGAGAGATATAATAAGCATTTCTACCATGATATTTTCCCCGATAAGAAGATTGTGGAGTATGGGCGGCTTTGACATACTAGGGAGGTGAGTATTGATGAGTATGTGAGGAAGTTCATCTCCCTCTCAAAGTATATGTCTCAGTTGGATAGGAAGTGAAAGGCAAGGAAGTTTGAGAGCGGGTTAAGGCCTTCCATCCGGTCTATTGTGTCACCCTTTCACCACAAGACCTTCATGGATGTTGCTGATGTGACCCTCATAGTGGAGAATGATATGAAGATGAGGCAGTTGTCCAGGAAGGACCAGAAGAGAAAGTAGAGAGCTAATAAGCCCCAAGAGATTGATCCTACCTCTCCTTAGAAGAAGCAGTCCTAGAGTGATCACAGAGGAGCTACTTCTTCTTCTTCTTCTTCTTCTTCTTCCAGTAGTCAATGTGACTCCTATGGCCGCTCCCATCTTGGTAGGGAGTGCTATAAGAACATATGAGCTTACTTCAAGTGCGGATTCATGGAGCATCGGATCATGCAATGTCCTTAGGCCAGCGGTAGAGATTCAGAAGCAGAGGTGTCAGCTTAGACTCAGGCCTGAAGATTGAGTAGGAGAAGCCTCAGGCACAACCTTGTGTGTACGCTATGGCCAGGGAGCGTTATCGAGCTGCTGATCGCATTGTGTCAGGTATCCTTCAGATCTCTTCTAAGCCAGTGTTTTCTTTGTTTGATTGTGGAGCTACCCACTCCTTTGTGTCTACTGATTTAGTGGGTAGTCTTGTCTTGTTTGATGTGCCTAGAGATGTAGAGTTGTGTGTGACTAGCCCATTGAGTGGTGTTGCACCTTTTATTTTTTACTCTGTGTGTAAGGCTTATCCCGTAGTATTTCGGGACAAGGTGTTGTGTGCTGACCTCATCCCTATGCAAATAACCTGTTTTGGTGTGATCTTGAGTATGTATTGGCTGGCTGAGCACCATGCCCATATAGATTGTGCAGCTAGGAGAGTTGTGCTTTAGAGGCCGGCCGAGTCCTACTTTTTCTTCGCTGGGAATTCGGTTCCTTGCACGCCAGTGATTGTCTCAGTGATGCAGGTAGTCAGCTTCCTGGGAAGGGCTTCTAGGGCTATCTATGCTATGTTCTGGAGGTTAAAGAGGGTTATAGCATAGAGGACATCCCTATGGTTAGAGAGTTCCCTAAGGTCTTCCAAAATGATATGCCAAGACTTCCGCCGGATCGTGAGGTGGAGTTCTCGATTGAGTTAGCGCCAGAGACTCACCCTAACTCTAAGGCCCCTCACCGCATGAGTCCATTGAGTTGAAGGAGTTTGAAGGTTCAACTGCAAGATCGTTGGGAAAAAGGCTTCATACACCGTATTGTTTCTTCTTGGGGTGCACCAGTCTTGTTCGTGAAGAAGACGGATGGCACCTTCAAGTTGTGCATTGACTATCCAGAGTTGAATAAGGTTACCATTATGAATAGGTATCCTCTCCCCTGTATTAACGATTTGTTAAACTAGTTGGTCGGTGCTATAGTTTTCTCAAAGATCGATCTTCGCTCAGGGTACCATCAGCTGAGGATTAAAGCTAAGATGTGCCTAAGTCTGCTTTCATGACTACTTTTGGGAACTATGAGTTCATGGTGATGCCTTTTGGACTCACGAATGCCCCTTCGTTCTTCATGGATATGATGAATCGGGTATTTAAGCCTTTTTTGGATCAGCTCATGATAATCTTTATTGATGACATCTTGGTATATTCCTAGAGTGCTAAGGAACATAAGAAGCACTTGAGGATAGTTCTATGGACCTTGAGAGAGTGTGAGCTATAAGTTAAATTGAAGAAGTGCAAGTTCTGGCTTTATAGAGTTGTCTCCTTGGGTCATGTAGTCTCGAGAGACGACATTTTTGTGGGCCTAGAAAAATTAGAGTAGTTACTGAGTGGGCAAGGCCCACTAGTGTTGCTGAAGTACGTAGTTTCTTAGGTCTGGTGGGGTACTATAGGAAGTTTGTGGAGGGTTTCTCTAAGATAGTAACCCCCTTAACTCGTCTTTAGAGGAAGGATGTCAAGTATGAGAGGAGTGAGGCATGCGAGCAAAGCTTCCAGGAGCTTAAGAGGAGGCTGACATCCGCTCCTGTTTTGGCCTTGCCATCTGGGACAGATGGTTTAGAGGTGTTCTGTGATGCTTCTCACTGAGGTTTTAGTGTGTGTTCTAATGTAGCATGGTAAGGTAGTGACATATGGCTCTCATCAACTGAAGTCATATGACAAGAACTACACTACCTATAATCTTGAGTTAGCAAACGTGGTCTTCACCTTCAAGATTTGGAGGCATTATTTGTATGGTGCGCCGTGTAAGGTGTACACGAACCATAAGAGTCTCCAGTATTTGTTCACTCAGAAGGAGCTGAACTTAAGATAGAGTAGGTGGCTGGAGCTGCTTCCCTACTATGACTTCAAGATCCTCTACCATCTCAGTAGAGCGAATGTGGTTGCTAATGCGTTGAGTCAGAGAGGAGATCCGGGTCTTGCGTGTGCTTTGACTGGAGTTCAAAGGTCAGCCCGTGTGTTGCAGGGTATGGGAGTGTGGGTAGTTAGGCCCAATCATGCTGGATTGGTTTTTGCCCTTCAAGTTCTGTCTACTTTGATTGACCGGACCAAGGCTGGTCAAGAGTTAGAGGCACATTTGTGCAGGATTAGTTAGGGGGTATTAGTTGATCAAGATTCAGACTTCAGGGTGTCCAATGACAGCTGTATGCATTTCAGAGATAAAGGTTGTGTGCCTGGTGATGTAGCTTTATGTCAGGAGATCATGTAGAAGGCTCATGGAGCCCTTTACTCGGTACACCCAGGAGGTGTGCAGATGTACCAGGATCTTAGGGATCCTGTCTTGTGGTCGATATAAAGCGAGAGAAAATATGAGTTTAGTAAGGTTACCAGACCAGCAGCAGGTGAAGGCTGAGCACCAGAGACCGGTTGGTCTTTCTTCAGCCCCTGCCATTCCTGAGTGGAAGTGGGAGGTGTTGTAGGATAGAGATGGACTTCATGATGGGACTTCCTAGGACTTCATCCGGGTTTGATGCGGTTTGGGTCATAATGACATACTGACGAAGTCTGCCCATTTTTTTCTGGTCATGAAGGACCTTCAGCTCGGAGCGTCTTGCTCGGCGGTATCTGGATGAGGTTGTGAGGTTGCACGGAATTCCATTGTGTTGGATAGAGATTTGAGAGTTTGTGTCCCTGTTTCTTGTAGCCTGCATAAGCTCTTGGGGCGAGTTAGTCTTTCAGTTCAGCATATCACCCTCAGTCAGATGGGAGACAGAGAGGACTAATCAGGTCTTGAAGAACATGTTACGAGCTTGTGTCCTGGACTTCGGTGGCTATTGGGATTAGCATGTCACCTTGATAGAGTTCGCCTACAAACACAACAGCTTCCAGTCAAGCATCAGTATGTCTTCGTTCGAGGCATTGTATGGAAGAAGGTACAAGTCTCCCATCTGTTGGGATGATCTGAAGGAGAGGGTGTTGGTCGGTATAGAGTTGGTCGAGGGGGCTATGGACAAGATCCGAACTATTTGAGAGCATTTGTTGGTTACATAGAGATGTCAGAAGAGTTATGTAGATCAGAGGCACCAACCACTTGAGTTTCAAGTTAGGGATCAGTCTACATGAATGTTTCTCCAGTTATAGGCATGGTCAGATTTGGGAGGAGCGGGAAGCTCAGTCCATGCTTTGTTGGTCTGTTTGAGATATTGGATAAGATGGGCAGGTGGCTTACCGGTAAGCATTGCCACCAGCTCTTGCTACTGCCCATGATGTGTTGAATGTATCGATGTTGAGGAAGTATGTCCATGACCCGACACATGTGATTGAGTATGGTCCGCTTCCGCCGTGAGAGGACTTCAGTTTGAGGTAGTGCCCATTCGTAACTTGGCTCGAGATGTCTGTCAACTTTGGAGTACGACCCTACCTATGGTTATGGTCCAGTGGTCTAATCAGTCAGAGCGTGACGCGGCGGGAGCTCGAGGATGAGCTACGTGCCAAGTTCCCATCCCTCTTCAAGCAGTAAGGTTTGTTGAATTTTCAGGAAAAAATTCCTTTTTAGGGAGAGATGTTGCGATAATCCAGGTTTTGATTTCATTAACAATTAAGTTGGATTATATCTTTATGATTTTAAGTTGGGTATATTATGACATTTAGGACATCATGGACATTGTGTAGAATAGGAGGTTAAGGAAGTCTTTTCCTCCTTTTTAATTTGGTAAGGGTATTAATAAGGAAAAGTGTTTCCTTATTTTTATTTTTCCCGATCAATTTGTTCATCGTCAGTTTCTCCCGTGAACGTATGTTCCTTTCTCCCTCTTAAGAGCTTTCTCCCTCTCTGGTAATTGTTACTGGATTGGATTTGTGTTGCTGCTCCTATTACGTGTTTGTTAGTTTCCTCCTCTACTTTGTGCTCTGTCCTTGGATTTTGGGTTTGATTCGTGGAGTTAAATGTGCTTTGGAATATTTGTTTTCTTCATCCTTTACTAATTTTTGGAATTGTAGTTGTGGTAATCAGTGGTGGTGTGGTTGTGTCGACCTCTAGACTGTTGTGGGGCTTATTCTTCTGCTAAATCGGGATTCTTCTGCGCTGATTCGAGGTAGGTGGTGATTCTGATTCGGTGAGGAAGTTCACCCATGGGGGTTGTTGAATTGCATGGTTTTTGATACCTGAATTGTGGGTGGTTTTGAGTATAATTTGCCTTGTTATGAAGTGTGTTTGATGGCTAAAACCCCATGGATTCCTGCGTTGTTGCTTAGGACTTGTGTTGGACAATTGTATTTGATTTGGGAATGTTTTTATGCACTTCTGTTGTTTATGCGTTCTGGTTTTCGTGACGTCCGAACGTATGTCCGAACATGTATGTTCGGATAGTGCGTTTGGGCGCTTTGTGTTTTCGAAAATCTGTAAGTGTCTGAAAAATGTCCAAACATGGACAGGGGGTGAGGAAGGCTCTAGACTACAAGTCTCCGGACAGTGTTCAAACTTGTATGTCCGGACATATATTTGGACACACTTTTGGACTTATTCTGATTTCAGTTCGGCATGTGTCCGAACATGTATGTTCGGACGCATGTTAGGATATTCCTCTGGCTTTGATTTGCTGAGTTCGGTATACATCCAAACATGTAAGTTGGGACGTATGTTCTGCGAATATATATTTCTAACCTTTTCTAAGTCTCGACATATGTCTGAACATGTATGTTCGGATGCATGTACGGACAAGCCTTAAGCTTTCCTAAATTGCTTGGTTGAGCTCCGTTTTGAATTCTGCGGGGTTGTGATCCCTCTCAAACGGTATAAGCTATTATTTATGTTTTTGGCGTGTTTAAAACGCATATAAGCTTTATATATGTGAAATTCTTTTGGGACCTAGTTACTTTGCTTCTAAGTCATGGAAGGCCGGGTTGGGCCATCCCGTAGTGTGCTACATAGACGTCATTTCTTTATGTGTTCGGGTCATTCCCTCTTCTGTACTCGGGGTCGACGGACCCTTTGGTCTTTGGGTCATTTCTGCGTTGTCAAGGGATCTTATGATCCATGGGTCTCCGACCTTTTCTATATATATGTGTGCTTGGTACTAGTGTCCCATTCTGTTTGAGAAACTTCTGGATTATGTTCTGATTTTGGAACCGTCGAGTTCTAATCTTTTGGATGAAACTTTCTTCTCTCCTTCTATTTATGAATCTTATTAAACATATACTCTAGTTATGCTTCAATTTTCTTGTTTCAATTTTGAGCGACCACATTGATGACAGTTGCTGTCTGGTGAGCATATGGTTGCTCGCCCCTATCCACAATGATTATCATTGTAGATTGACCAGGAGTTAGTTGGTTTACGGGGAGAAGATTTAGTTTACTTTGTCTTTTCCGTTATGTACTTGGTTTGGAGTTTGGACATTGTTATCTTTTAGATTGTATTTGACAATCGACAATTTCAGTACCTTGTAGCCTTCAGGCATGGGTTTTGTTATGCATATCTTTCAAATTCTGGGTCTTATATAAATGATTTGGTAAATAATACAATTGGCGTTTCCTTTCTAATTATGAGTTCTCCGGGTTAGAGCCTTGCGTATTTTTGGTAGTATAGTAAGTGGCGTGTAATAGTCTTAGAACCAGCCCAGATTTGGGGTCGTTATAGAGGATGATGGAACGGGCAACGGCATGGGGACCGATGACCTATCCTCGTATATCAGTGCAGACACAAGCACAAGAGGGGACCACACTAGTAGTAAAACAGTCTATTTTGGTGGTTCCAAATAGCCTATTTTGGCGGTTATGTACCACCGAAATGGAGTGCGCCGAGATAGATATGCAATCCTACTTGGCGGTTGAACAACCGCCAAAATTGGTACTCTATTTTGGTGGTTGTTAGATAAAAACCGCTGAGATAGGCGCGTATTAAAAAAACACCTATTTCGGTGGTTCCTCGCTAACAACCATCGAAATAGGTCTTTTTTTATAAATAGAGCATGTATGTTTGCCTACAAAATTACCGTGAGATAAAAGGATGAAGAGAGGTACGCAGAGCATGTTGTTCTCTAGTCAGGGTTGCGAATTTACCGCAAGAGAAGGGGATGAAAAGAGAGCCACCGGTTTGGGTTGTGCAAACCATGTTCCCCAGTTAAGGATGTGAAATTACAGTAGTGAGAGAGAAGAGAGGATGAAGAGATGAGGCCGGCGAGCAAGTTTGTAATGAAATATAGTCTATTTCAGTGGTTGTTAGTAACAACCGCCAAAATAGGGGCGCCAAAATACGCATTTTCTGTACTAGTGCCACTACCAGCTAGCTAGAAGAATCTCATTAGTGGGATGCAATTCGGCATTCCATTAGGTTGTCAATCTGCTTTCCTTAATTGTCTTTTCTTTTCTAGTTAGTATGAGTAGTGGGTAGACATTCTTAGGGGTGAGCATTCGGTTATTCGGTTCTACCCGAAAATCGGAATAAGAAAAAAGTTCGATTTTTGGGGTTTCTTGGTTCTACCCTAATAACCGAATTTCATTCTGAGAACCGAATTAACCGAGAATCGAATAACTGAATTTTTTTAAAGGTTGGAACCGAGAACCGAACTGAAAACTAAAATTTTTAATTCAGTTTACAGTTAGAACCGAATTATAAAAAGGAACCGAAATTGTAAAAAATAACCAATTTCAAAAGGAACCTAATTATAAAAAGGAACCGAACTACAAAAAAAGAAACAAATTATAAAAAAGAACGAATTAGTCAATATTTTCCAAGTATGTAATTCGGTTATTCAGGTAAACCGAATTACCCAACCCTGGAACCGAAAACCGAACCGAATAATATTTCGGTTCTACCCGAATAACAGAATAACCAAAATTTTTTAAAACGGTTAAAAATTCCGGTTCTTGGTTATAACCGACTGACCGGAACCGAATACTCACCCCTAGACATTCTAGTAAAAGGTATCTCTTAACCATATTCCATTGGCCACAATTGGCGGGGTTCTTCCTTGAGATATTCTCCATGGGGATATCTGTTCTATTGTTATTCTTTCTATTTAGCTTTGCGGTAATCTCTTGTAAGGCTGTCGCCAGTTTTCCTTATCATACAAGTGACCTTACATATTTCATTGAGATGTGAGGTGCAATGCCTTTGCTCCCGTCACAATATTGTTATGAAAAAATGTTTAGAATATTTGTTTTTGTAAGTTAAAGTTAGTTTGTTTTTTTGTTTTATTGAAGTGGTTGTAATACTTTTGGTTTGTTGCATTGCATCTGATGCCATCTGTAATGACTTTTAGAGAGAGAAACCCTTCAGATCGAGGGTCAATACGCTCAGTTGGGTTTTCACTTCGCACAGTCAAAAAAAGACCATTTTGCCCCTGCTTTAATAATTTTCAAAAACTACTATATTACCTACAATTTGTGATATATTACAAGGTGACCCCAAATTTCATTATATAAAGGAAGTGAATATGATATGAAATCATATTCAAATTCAGAAATCCTAAATTTAGAGAGATAAAGAGAGGAAATGGTTTCTTTCGGAAGTTTGAAGAAAAAACTCTTCGGTAAGAAGAGTAAAAAATATGGAGGAAATGCTGAAGGTGGTGTTCCAGAAATGCATGACGAGTATGCAGATAATGTTAATAGCGAGGAGTACTCACGAGGGGCCCATTCTGAGGTACTTTCTGTTGTTTTTTTAGCAATTTATGTACAAACGTAGGTAGATTTTGTACAAAAAATGAACGAGAAAAGCAAAAAAAGGGGTTTCAAAGTAGCAAACGACGTCTGACTCCGAAGCCGACCAGGTATAGCAGGCGCCGGCGCGCCCCCTTCCTTATGGGCGCCAGCGCCACCCCCTTTATACCCACGCCTACGCCGCCTCAGTCTAACGTGTGCCCGCACGCGCCTAGTTCCATGGGCGCCGGCGCCGGCCACTTTCTGTCGGCGCCTGCGCCGGTGCCGTTTCTTCAAATCGCTGCATCTTCTTCGTTATTGCTCCGTTTTTCAATCCGTTTACACTGTTGCGTTTGTCTTTTCATTTACTTTGCGATGATCTACTTTGTTGATTATTGCATGCCTTATGTGTGTTTTACTCTAAAGTACGTAGTATTAGGGTTTACGAGTACTTCTCATGATGAACAACATTTTTCTGCTTATGGTGAGAATGATGATGAATTCGAGGACGTGAAGGTAGACACGAGTCATGTATTTAGTACTAGCATAATATTTGCGGATAAAGAGGAGGCAGTAGTCATGCGCTTCGCATCGGCCAGTTTAATAATATTTATCTAATCAGACAGACTAAGAGAGATGAAGGTGAATTAGTACTAACGTGTGAGAGGTACGGCAAGCATAAGCCACGGTTTAGCACAGGAGAATCGTCATCATCTAGTCAAAGGCCACGGCGTGCCACGGAGAAATGTAACTGCCCGTTCTGCCTAAGTATCAGGGTGGGGAACGTACGGGCTGGTCTATCCTGGTGATGGTCCCGACGCACAACCACGAGTTAGCTAGTAACCCGCAATCTCACTTCATCCGGCCTCGCTTTAGTGTCGACGAAAGAGCAAGCATGAAAAGTTTGCACATAAGTGGTGTTGCGCCTAAGCAGATGTGGGCCCATTTGCATGACAAGAACCCCCAAAGTACCGCAGACAAGACATCGATTCATAACCTAGTTGCAAAATTCAGAAGAGAGGATCGTGGCGGACGTACAGATGTAGCATCCTTCATGCCTTCGCTAGATGAACGTAATTACAGTTGGTGGTCCGAGAAAGATGCAAGTAAGTGTTAGCACATCTGTTTAGTGTCGGTTTATTTGGATATTAATCACTTTAAATGTTTGTTCTAATTAAATGACCATTTTGCAGGGAATGCATCTAGACTTGGGCTTGTCTTGTTTGCGCATCCTTTTTCGCTGACGCTCGTTAAGATGTTTCCTTATGTAGTGCTCATTGATAGCACTTACAAGACGAACATATACAAGATGCCTCTAGTGGAGTTCATCGGAGTGACATCGTGCGGCAAGAACTTCTGTATAGCGTTCTGTTTTGCAGTCAGAGAGGACGAGTCTACATACACATGGATGCTTCATCAGTTGATGAAGGTGTTGACCTATCATCCATATGTGTTTGTCACTGACAATGAGAAGGCGCTAGTGAAAGCCCTTTCAGTGGTATATCCTTCTGTACCACATCTTCTATGTCGATGGCATATATGCAGGAACGTGGCTGCCAAAGCGATCAAAATAATGAATGTTGACGCTCAGAGAGCCGAAAAAAAAAGGTGTATCGATGGAAGCGAATAGTTTACGCCTCCACTATCGCGGAGTACGATGAAGAGTGTGGAAAATTGATACACTCTTACGGCGCCAACAATCCTTTCGTTGTGTACTTGAATACGTTATGGCTAAGTCAGCGTGAGAAATTTTGTGAGGTATGGGTTAAGAGATTCATGCATTTCGGCAACACATCCACCAACATGTTATCTTAACTTCAATTGTCAACATGTTCTGTCATTTGTATTGGTATGTTTCCCATTTATCTGTAACTAATTGTCTTTCAATCTATAGGGCGGAGAGCGCCCACTCAGCTCTAAGGTGTTGGCTTCATACATCCACTGGATCTCAAGACACATGCTTCGACAACATACATAGATTCATCGAAGGGCAACACTTCCACATTAAACAAGACTTCGAGTTCCATTGATAGAAGGGTTTCGGATGACCAGCAAGTCCCATTTTTGTTTCTGGTCAATCAAGTGAGCCTTAAATGCATGGAAATACTCCAAAATGAGCTAAGAAACGGTCATTGCGATATTGATCACACAATGTCATACGGAATATGTTTGTGCGTTTACTTCAACAATGGGATTACCATGCGCGTTTCGTATGTATCAGTACATTCAAGCCGGTTTGAATATACCAGTTGAAGAAGTGCATATCTTCTGGCGAACACTCAGATATGACCAACAACAAGAGTTTGAAGCACAATGCCAAACATGCGAGGTGTCATACAACACAGAGGAACAACTTCGTGTGTAGGTTTGTGGTATGAGGATCTGTCTGAGCGGTTTGATCCTACGATCATCGAACAAGCGTTCAACGCGTGGAAGCCAATATGGGAGCCCCAGGATGATCACACTGGTTTACAGCCCCCAAAGGTGAAGGTGCCTAAGGGTAGGCCCACTACCCAAAAAAAGAAGAGGCCAAACACTAGGGACAAGTCCGAGCATGAGCATTTGCGCCTTGGAAACCGTGGCCTACCCCTACGACGTTCGTAGTCTCAGCGACGCTCGACAGCACTCGAAAGTAAAAGTGATCGTGGGCCATCAATGCAACACAGTCAATCACAATGATGGTCATCTGAGCAAATGAGTCAAACTGGACAAGGACCGACAATGCAACACAATCCACCGCAACAACATTCACCACATTCGACATACTGGATCCCCTGGAACTCTTGCCGTATTTGACTGACTTCGATGCGATATTACTTGATTAATTACAGGTTACAGGGAGATAGTGGGCGATGGAAACTATGGTTTTCGAGCTATTTCTGATTTTGTGTACAATGATGAAAACCAACTGAAAGCGGTTAGATGTGCATGCATTGATGACCTGGAGAGTAGAAGAGATTGGTAGTTCAAGCGATGTGATCGAGATTGGTACGAAAGACAGTACGGACGACTGAATTGGTTTGGAGACTCATTTACCCCAACGCAACACTAGATTGAAATTCTCGATCTTGGTCTTATCGTGTCCACTGTGTACAACATTGTGCTTATCATTTTTTCAACAGGAATCTCTGGTAAGGCAGGAGGCTTGGTCGCACTACCGCTACGTGATGATCGGGGGTTAGGTCGTCCAACAGCAGAGGTCTATATTGCATATGTCAGTGAGCAATCTCAATTCATTAGAGTCCAAACAATCGAAAATTGTCCGGTCCCATGCATGAATCCGATGTGGCGACGTTGGCATGAACCCGCAGTTACAGATTATATTGATCCGTACATACGCGCAATGCACACAGGTTTACATTGTTTCCCCCGACTAGTGGATTAGGAACAATGGTTATAGAAGATTAGAGTTTCGAAAATTTTTTAAATTTTTGTATGCCAGTAATACATTCAAGAAGTCATGTAATGTTTTGCAACATGAATCTATTAAAAAGTTCGATAAATATTTGAATATTTTAGTGTCTTATGTTGATATGCAATATACTTTATCTAATAAAAGCAAATTCATCGTAGATACAGTATGTTCTAATGCTAGTGCGTTAATGCTTGCTTAGCTAAATAGAATCCACGAGAATCATGATATACTAAAGGGCTATCCTATTCGACTATTATTGTCTATCATTTCCACCGATTTCACGCTAGTTGAATGTTCTCTAGATACAATCCACGAGAATCATGAAATACTAAAGGGCTATCTTATCGACAATGTAGAATCACTTTTGAAGTCCTAAAAATATGTTTCAAAGATGTTTCCAGTTCTTTACAAGAGATAATGATAAGAGCATATGAATACCATACTTATAGTGAATATGTATAGTGACTTCATGTTGAGTGGATGCTTTGAACGCATTAGTGAACAACTGAAGTTAAAGAATTAAGATTGGTTTCTTGACACAGCTAATACTAGAATTTGGGAGTTCGTTAACACCTTGTCAAAGAAAGGACTTTTAGCAGCCAAAATTAATGAGCTTATGTGTAGACTATTTACTCTAGATTCTACTAGACTGCAAGAGCGATGAGGAAAAACTAAAGAAGATCAAGACTTCAAAGTGTGCAGTAGATGATGATGAGAAACATGAACTGCTTCATCTTGACGATTTTCTACTAGACTGCAAGAGTGATGAGAAAAGACTAAAGAAGATCAAGACTTCAAAGTGTGCAGTATATGATGACGAGAAACATTAACTGCTTCATCTTGACGATCTTCTACTAGACTGCAAGAGTGATGAGGAAAGACTAAAGAAGATCAAGACTTCAAAGTGTGTTGTATGATGACGAGAGAGAAACATTAACTGCTTCATCTTGACGATCTTTACTAGACTACAAGAGTGATGAGGAAAGACTAAAGAAGATCAAGACTTCAAAGTGTGCAGTGTTTGATGACGAGAAACATTAACTGCTTCATCTTGACGATCTTCTACTAGACTGCAAGAGTTATGAGGAAAGACTAAAGAAGATCAAGACTTCAAAGTGTGCAGTATATGATGACGAGAAACATTAACTGCTTCATCTTGACGATCTTCTACTAGACTGCAAGAGTGATGAGGAAAGACTAAAGAAGATCAAGACTTCAAAATGTGTGCAATATACTTATCTAATAAAAGCAAATTCATCTTAGATACAGTGTGTTCTAATGCTAGTGCGTTAATGCTTACTTAGCTAAAGATCTATACAGATACTAGATAGGCTAATATAATGTTGTATGAATAGAATCCATACAGTTTAGTCAACGCACGTAGTAATCAGAAGCCTTGGATGTGAAAGATACTTTATCTAATAAATAATTCATCGTAGAAATTCACGTAGATAGGTAGTGTGTTTAATGCTTGCTTAGCTAAAGATCTATACAGATACTAGAAGATTTTTGCTTCACCTAAACCGACTATAAATGTCTATTTTCAGTTTTAAACATCAGGGATTTTCCATATACACTACTATTGTCTATCATTTCCACAGATTTCGCGCTAGTTGAATGTTCTCTAAATAGAATCCACGAGAATCATGATATACTAAAGGGACTCCCTGTTGTAGGAGTTTTGACTGTCACCTTTTAGCGACAACAATGGCAGAAGCAGATTCCATTGATTAATTCAGAACAATAGTTCTGGTTCTGTTCTCCATTATAACTCCAAGTATACCTTATAAGAGTAAATAATACTATTCAAAAAAATAACTCTGGTTTTACAGACAAGTTTCTTAAAAAAAGTCACTCCCTGTTGTAGGTGTTTTGACTGTCACCTTTTAGCGACAACAATGGCAGAAGCAGATTCCACTGTGTGTTAAACAATGCTTCTGGCATACAAGATGGGAATTTGTTGATATTTAAAACTGAAAAGAGACATTTGTAGTCGGTTTAGGCAAAAAAAAAATCATCTTCCAACTCGATGGGATAGCCCGTTGGTATATTATGACTCTCGTGGATCGGTTTGTCGTCGGAGATTGCTCAAAAAATGAATGTTTTGAAGAAAATATATACATCTTTGAAACATATTTCAGGACTTCAAAAGCGATTCTACTTCGGAGTTTCATACTACGATAACTGATGCCCAAAATGTGTTCCACAATCCTCAAGTAGTTCATGTCTCACGTATGACAGTATAGCAACGATATAATTTAGTGAATTCTTTTTATCCACAATGAGATCGGTTTGTCGTTGGAGATTGCTCAAAAATGAAATTTTTTAAAGAAAATATATACATCTTTGAAACATATTTTCAGGACTTCAAAAGCGATTCTACTTCGGAGTTTCATTTTTAAACAACATAATCACGCGTCATTTGTCATAATGTTACAGCTTAGTCTACACACGCATCATTTCAAATCGCAGAACAATTAACAAGTCTGTTTACATTGACTACCA
Source organism: Limonium bicolor (assembly GCA_023374045.1). Classification (NCBI taxonomy): domain Eukaryota; kingdom Viridiplantae; phylum Streptophyta; class Magnoliopsida; order Caryophyllales; family Plumbaginaceae; genus Limonium; species Limonium bicolor. The sequence continues at coordinate 271,268,732 of CM041777.1, forward strand.
GTACATGACATCCAAAAGTGGTTGTACTAATCAAGTCGGGGGACGTCGTCTCCTCGTACTAGCCCTGTACGTGTGTTCAAAGATCTCTACGTCCGCCTCAGCATACTTCGTATTATACCGGGGTCTTCGAAGTCTGAATCATCTTCATACTTCACAAGAATCCTAACTCTTTCCATTATTTCTCCAAGGTCTAAGTAGTTCTGCAACATCATGCATACGTCTGCATCGGTTAGTATATGGGCAATAGAGTCGTTGTACAGATCTTGGTCCATCCTAAGATAGACAATGGAATAGATGTGGAGCGGATGATTATCAAAATGTGCTCTGATAATTGATTTAATGACGATTTTAGATGGTTAACACTTCTTGGAGTTCCAATTTCTGTATCGATCACTGCCCATCCCGGAGCACGTTGGAATCGTGCCCCATATTCATTGAGTGCGGGTGTAATGGTTCACGTGAATTGCAAAGGGAATTGACATCCTAATGACATAAACAAGAATGAATTATTTAAAAATCAAATAAACAAAATTAAACATACCACACCAGTTTAAGCATTAGTACAAAAGGTTCAAACAACATCAATTAATAAGTCTAAAAATATCCAGACCCACCCCCACTATACCCCCACCCCCATACCCACCCCCACCATACTCACCCACACCATACCTAAAACCACCATCAGCACGTCCTCCCCTGCCATCGCCACGTCCTCCCCTCCCATCACCACGTCCTCCCCTCCCATCACCAGGTCCTCCCATATCATCACCGAGCCCACCATCATCCCAATGACGACGTGCCCGCTCCATGCCTATGGTACATACCCTCCCCTCTAGGCCTAAACCTCTGGTGCGACGCCCCGCGAAGTACCACTCCATGCCAGCACGACACGAGGCTGGTTAAGGTTCCTGTGACCCCGTGTGGGTGAATCAGGGGTGGTCAGGACATTAAGCTGGCAATACTCAAAGGCCATCTCTAGCCTATCAGCAATCCAGGGGGAGACATCGGTAGGCCAGCTCGAGTTGTTCTCCGGTGCAATGCTCATGATAATCGGAGCTGTCTCATCCCAATACTGCAGTAAAGTTAAATTTCACGTTAGTATTTAAAAGCAATTAGAGACAACAACTAAATTTAACAAGACAAACTATATACCTGGAGCTGATCCTCTCGTCGTGTACTAGGGCCACCGTCCGCTCCAAGGGAACACACCTGAGGATGGGAACGATGCTGGAACCACCGGATGTAATCCGGGTCCATGGCCCATGGCATCTGTGCACGCGTCAGAGGAAACCTCCATCTCGTGGGCCCCGTCGTGTTGTCCCACACGAATATCCCGTAGTCATAATCAGAAAAAGGTATGTCTCCCCGTGCCGGGGACGATAATGGGTGTCGGGTATGATAGGCTGAGGAGGGATAGTCTGGATGAATCCAAACTGTCATAAACACCGCTCGGGCATATACGGCTCGGCAATATCCAAGAACTGCAAGGTGCCTTAGAACCGGGAGCGCCCGTGTGATACAGTGGTACCATCATAACCGAACGGCAACCAATCAACCTACGTTTCATTTAATGAAAAATAATTAACAACTAAATGGGAAACAATGTTAGACGATACGACACATTACAACTTTTTACTACTACAATTGCTAACCAACTCGTACCTCAGTGGAGGACATCGTGTCCAGTCGCCCCCTCATGAAAACGTAGCCCTCGTCATCCGTCAAATTCTTCGTGTAACGAGGCCACTTCACCGTCGTCGGGGAGCACTCATCCCACTCTGAAAGCTGCTGCTTCAGCCTGAACATGGGGAAGTACTTGTATATCCAGCACTGTAGTAACCATACGAAACCATTAAACAACGGGAAGACAATAAGTTTACAAACTGAATGCGTGCGCTCGTTATCAAGTTCTCACCTGAAACAACATCAAGCAACCAGCCAGCTGATGTGTATCCGCCTGGGAAGCGATGCCAAGCTGTCGGTACAGATATGCCAGTGTCCCAGCCCCCCATGCATACATGTTGACCCTACTAGGGTTGCGGATGGGCCAGTAAGACGAGGGCATAACACGATCCCCGCCCTTGTCGATGATCAATGAGTGGACCACCAAGTACCAGAGGTAGGCCGTCGTCTCCTATAGTGAGGTACTGTAAAGACCACCACAAGTGTCGTGAAGAGCTTGGTAACATATCTGGATCTTCTCCTGGAACCTACAATCTATCAGTTCCTTCTTGTCCGCCGAGCCAAATAGCTTTAGAGAAGTGGGGGATAAGAACGTGCAGTGGTGGGCCGCATCACCTACCTGAGCATCGGCCTCGTCGGGAATGTAGGAAATCACCATGCCAGTGGGGAATATCCAAGATGTGGTAGACGTCGTGGAGAGTAATAGTCATCTCTCCGAATGGCATGTGAAAGGAGTTTGTTTCAGGCTACCATCTCTCCACGAACGCTGAAAGGAGCGCGGGGTCAAAACAACCATGCGCTATGTCGGCAAGATGCCCGAGTCCGCTCGCCTCAACCGCCGCTCGAGACTCTGGGTGCCTTAGTGTACTCGGAGTCCACACCTCCAAATACTTTGCCCTAGCCTTAAAGCTAAGGCATCCTTTCTCCTGTTGAATAATTATAATTGATTTCACACTATATTAACCATTTCCTAAACAATCTAAAATTTTATAAAATCTATTACCAGACGGGAAACATACCACTCCTCGCCACACGTCAAGCGTGACGTGACCACCGAAGCTCAGGATCAAACTCGTATCGTAGGGGCCACCGGGCACAGGAGTCTGTCCTAGCAACCAAACATCAGCAGCCGGCATCTGCGCCGCCTCCTCTGCCGGACCATGTAGTGAGGACCTACGACGAATGCCCGACATACGTCTACCCTCATACTCAGCACCCGCTCGTCTACGTCCTCGTCATCATCGTCATCCTGGCCATGTGCGTCACGCATCCAGCTCTGTGCAGGTGTGGGCCAAGCAGAACTATCAGATCGCACGACCAGCGTCCCATTGCCGACCAACGAGTCGATATCCACACTCTGCTGCTGCTCCAACTCCTCCTCCTCCGCCTCCACCTCCTCCAAACAAACTCTGCTTGTAACCTCTTCTCTCGCGCGCTCGTAGAAACTCAACCTCCCTACGCCTCCTGGCCGAAGCATGCGCGTATGTGTACGCCTCCTCTCTGCAGCAGCAGCGTCAGGACCGCTCATACGAGGGTGTGATGAACTCTCACCTCGCTCGGAAATGGTCTTACCCTTACCTAGACCAAACATACCCAACATACCCTTGCCCTTTCCCGTCATCTGCTATTTACCATAAAATTTAGTCATACTGTGTGTACAGTTAGTCAAGACCGGTAGAGGTTAGTCAATACCGGTCATACATGTATTTATGTAGTTCAATGTCGATAACGAATTCATAAAGATGGACAAACTGATTGAAAACACGCATAATAGATGTATATAATGAATAAAATGGCCAATTAAATCACAAGACAACAAAAAACAAGCCCCGTCCCTCCCCGACACCCGGTGCCCGCGCGCCCCCGACTACCGTGCGCCCGTGCCGCCCCCGGCTACCGCGCGCCCGCGCCGCCCCCGTCTACCGCGCGCCTGCGCGCGCTCCGTCTACCAGGCGCCCCGCGCGCCCTCCTTTACGGCGCCCGCGCCCGCATTCCCTCCCCTGTTCCCGAATTCGTCTTCTTTTTTTTGCTAAATTTGCTACTATTACGATAAAAAACTGTAAATTATGACAGAAAAGAACCTGCTTTTGCATATCGAAATAGCAGAAATGATGACTTGTGTACCGGCTTTCCACCACCCGCTTCCGCTCCCGCTCCCGCTTCGATTACCGATTCTAGAGAGAAGTTAGAGAAAATTGTAGAGAGATAGAGAGTTTGAGATTTTGAAATGTTGTGGAGAGATAGTAGAGGGTAAAAGTGTATATATACAAGGATTTAAGGGTAAGGGTAATATCGTAAAGTATTTTAAATTTCCGACTGTGCGAAGTGAAAACACGACTGAGCATACGAGTTCAGTTCAGATCTGATGGTGGTTGTTAATAGAAGAAAGAAACCCAATCCTAGCTAGCTGAGATGTTGAACGTCGCATTACAAGCAGATACACATGACTCATGAGTGACATCAGGATGCCGACGTGTACTTTTTTTTGTCTTGACTCATAACTACTACTAGTCAAATGCAGACTACGGATCACTTATTATATTTGCAGCATAAATTGTTGGTTGTTTTGTGTTGGTATATTGTGGCTGTTTTGAAAATTGTTGTTCGGAGGTGGCGGTTTGACATTTTTTGTCAAAAATGCCAAACTCAAAATGCCACATTTATACCACAGAAGTACCAAGTCCGAACGCAGCCTTTGACCCATGCGATGGAGTATTGGTGGTATATGGATAAGCACAAAATCAACAGAGTAGTAGTACTCTCTCTCACTCACCACTCGCTCACTCAGTAGTAGTAGTAAACTGGGGGACCTCCAGTCCTGACGAGATGTGAAGTGGCGATCATGCAAACAAAATTTACACTCCCGCTGCAGTACTGCTGGCTCTCTCTCTCACACACACAGTACGAAAAGATTGGTTTTGTATAGACCTGACAATTTTGACCAACCCGAAACCCAACCCATACTTTTGTGGGTCGGAGTCTTGATTATTGACCCATCTAATTTTGGGTTGGGTTAGGGTAATAAGCTAATTTTGTGGGTTGGGTTAGGGTAGAGATCTTAACCCATGACCCAACCCAAACCCAAAAATATATTTGTAATAAAAAATAAATATTAATTCACATGTATATATATTATTTTTAGATCAAATTATACTTAGCCAAACCCAAGTGTAGTTGGACTATCAGCCCTTTAATGATATCACATAATCATAACTAAACAAACAGCCTAACTAGCTGCATATCAAACATAGGGCCCAACCAGACTTTAACATAATGTTGAAAACCTAAATGCTCTCGTCTTGCGGACTCACATCCATTTTTCTTCTCTATGTCATTGTTCATGTCTATGTTGCTCTTCATCGCTGCCCAAGGTTTGTTTTTCTTATTCTCACTGCCATTACGTTCTTGAGAACATAGGTATGTTTATATTATCAAGAAGGGTGAACAAAATTAGGTGTATATATTTTTTGTAAGTAGGATCTTGATTATAGACCTCTTAGTGAATTCTGAAGCCAGTAATGCGGATAACGTGCTGCATAAAAGTTCCTCAACTATTGGTAACGAATAATGATTGTCATTGTACTTTTCTTAGGCATGAGCTCTCAGTTTAAGTGTAATGATTGATAGTTTGAGGCTTTGAGCTCTCAGTTTATTAATTATTTCAAACTTTAGAAGATTTGTTTTTAGTATATTCTCTAATACATAATGAAGATTTTCATTTTCATTCCCCTTTTTATTAAGTGCACTAAGATCATGTGCATAACTAGGTCGGATTCCTCCACACAGTGGTAGAGCTTTAGGCTCAGATTGATAAATATAAACTTATGGAAAAAATACGTGTTATTCTGTTCATGGAAAATTGGTGCAATACTTTTACATTTTTCGCACAACATGGAATTCGTTTAAATTTGGGTCGATCAAGCAATTACTTCTAGAGCCGATCATAATCAGGATAGCCCAACCACCCAGCCCGGCCCGGCCCGTATTTTCGACCAATGGGTATGGGTAGAAAAAATACCTGGGCGGATTTGGACAAAAAAAGCAGCCCGAATTTTTTTTCGGGCCGGGTTATGGCTAAATATTTTACCCAGTTGATGGCCCGGCCCGGCCCGAATGTCATAGTACATCTTACATTAGTATATGTTAGTGTAAATATGTAAACAAAAGTAATAAAATACTTACAATAGTACAGTAGTAATTATTCAACTGAATGGACCGCATACTCGTCTTATAAATTTGTATTGTGCCGTGCACACTCTTCAAAATCTATACTATGTATCTATACTTTAAAAACTATGTTACTAAATAGAGAAATTTGAGTTAAAAGCGGGTTGGGCGGGCCGGGCTATGGCATGAGCATTTTTTTAGGTGGGCGGGTTGGGTTCAGGTGATTGGCCCGATTGGGCGGGTTTGGACTAAACACTTAGCCCGATTGGGCTGAAAATTTATGTCTAGCCTGGTCCGAACCCGGCCCGTCCGCCCAGTTGATCAGCTCTAATTACTTCTCCTCCTTTTGTTTCATCCTAATTAGTGTGCCAGCTAGCACTGGATGTTTTTAGATTTTTTTAATTAATTTCTACTCCTAATCCATTCAAATTATTGTATACTTAAAAAATGGATTGGATGGGTTGGGTTAGGGTTGAAGGATTTTAAAACGGGTTGGGTTAGGGTCATGATTTTCTAACCCATCCATTTTTAGGTTAGGTTGGGTTGATGATATTTTAATGAGTTGAGTTAGGGTTGATATCAACCCGACCCATCGACCCAAATTGCCAGGTCTAGTTTTGTAGTAGTAATAGTATAAAGCTAAGCTAGGGAAAATTAATGGTTACTGCAATTTTTTTTTATCCCCAAAATTGTTGTCACTTCAGCAGGCATACTTAGATAATCGGATGACGAGGATGAGCACTATTGCTAATTAAATACTAGTACTACTGTGATTCTATTCATGTACTATGATTTGAGCAGGACACGTAACTAATTCCCATATATATCGAATGCTTAAATCAAATTTGTTCAGAGCTAATTGCAATTATGAGCGTAAACTAGAAAAGACGAATCGTAGTGAAAACGAAAGCAACGCGAAACCACGAAACACACACAACTGGACGTATCTTTTTCCATGGGCAGAATTTATTCCAAATATAGAAAGGGACACTATATTCAGCCCGTAGGAACGGTTTTGAAACCAAATGAGATTACTAGTTTTACGAATTACTCTTTTTTAAAGGAATTATTAGTAGAAATCTGCCCAACGGTTTTGATTTGGTTAATGAATTATTGGTTAAAACGAGCACAGTAGATGAGAGTAACATACTCACATCCTTGGATCAGCACGTGGGTTCCTCCACAAGTCCAGGGTAGCAACACACCCCTCAACTTTACTAAATTACATAAAATTATAGTGTAAAAAATTTTTTTTTGAAAAATTTGATAAAAGATCCCCAACTTTTTAAAATTTTGTCTATACCCTCTCAATTTCAATTTTGGCTCCACCCCTGACCACAACAACAAATCCCGATCCACGCAGCTGCCTCTCTCCACTGCAGCCAAAGCAAGCTCAAACCGGACCCCACCAGATTCCTTTCCTATTTTCATATAGTAGTATAGTACTACTACAGTACTCGGATTAGATAAAGGCAAACTCATAAAGACAATAATATACGTCATCGATATAAAATTATATATATCATGGGTATACATAATATTAGCTATGATTATATATAAATAACAATCATCATATAAAAAACTATCTAATATATAAATAATTGTTAGTAATAAATTTAAGTGAATCTTAACGTTTATGAACAAAAACTTTCCTATGGTGGTTTTTAGGGTGTGTGGTGTAGGAGAAACCTTTTTTTAATTCGTTTTATATTTTATAATGTCGTCATTGACTCGACACATTTTAAAGTTTGTGGTAGTGACCTTAAACCCTTCACTACAAACCCTAAAATAGGTTTTCATTGTTTTATCTTTCCTATGGTGGTATTTAAGATCTATGTTGACTAACATGTTCGGGTATATGTACGACTAACAATCTTTTATTTATTAGTTTAAGCTTTTATATACAAAAAATTGTTGCCATAGACAGTAAGATATGTAAGCCATGTACACATAAATATGTATGCCATAGCTAAATAAAATATTGGCCACGGTTGAATATCGTTAATAATCCATTTGCTTATATAAAGGGTTTATGGTTTAGGGTCTTACAATGCTTGTATTACAAACCCTAAAAATGTTTTCGGTATATTTTAACTGATCATATAGTGGTTTTTATGGTTTGTGGTATAGGGTAATGTTGGTGTAGAGTAATCTTAAAAAATCGTTATTGAGGCTGGCTACTGAGCCTATAGCTTGTATTCTGTCATCAACAACCTATGAGTGCATTTAGTAATTTTGTAAATGCAAATAACAACTTCCTTAAAATATTATTATTAGTTATATGGTGGCTATCAATTTTCATATATATGGCCAATATTATCCTATAAAAATGGCTAACATTTTTTCTCTGTATGGCTGACATTAATACCTTTATGTAAAGACAATTTAGTTGTCCTTTAGCGTAACCACCCCACTACTACATAGTAGTCATGTTATTAGCAACAATAATTAACTCGTGATGATGTGGTCTTTCGAGAGGAGGTATGCAATGTCGACTGTATCGCGCTGCAGGTCAAGCTTGGGGTATGGCGCTGGTCGAAAACATGGTGGAAAGATTTTCCTTTGACGTGTAGTGCATTCGTAGGAGTGGTTTCTCTGAAAGAGTATTTGTAGTAGATTGTGGGGGTCTTTTTGGTATGAGTTTAGGTGTGTTGTGAGTATGTGTTTGCTCGAGTTTGTTGTGAACTCGTTGTTGTTTCTTCTTCCTTGCTTAGTTAAACCCTCAACTGTATTCAGATGTGGTGGGTACTCTTTTTTCCCTAGAACTTTTATCCCATTGAATTTTTTTCTAGGGGGTTTTAATGAGGCCCGAGCTAAACCCGTCCGCCTGATTCTCCAGGATTTTTTTTAATATATAGCTTATGCCCAAATTATCAAAAAATTAACTCTAATCCACTACTGCACATCACCACCACAAACAGCAATTTTGATTGAGATCGTACGGTGAGGATGGCCCCCATTTCCACATCTTATCAAAATAAATGAATGATCTTACGGTGGTTCAACAATAACTCTTTCTACCCTACCCTACTGCTCTTATCGCATCGCCCCCACATCTATGAGTGACATCAGGATGCCGACGAGTACTTTTTTTGTCTTGACTCATAACTACTACTAGTCGAATGCAGACTACGGATCACTTATTAATCAACAACATGCAGGACAGAGAAGTGTCCAGATACAACATCTTATCTTGGTTGCAGTACTGTCACTTTGGGACCTCAAAGTCAAACTGGGTCGAATTATAAAGAGGCAACCGATCAGCTCCAATCCTCCATCATTAAGAACAACCTCCATCTGTGAAAAACTAACCTTCATCACCAAAACAATGGGTTTTGCCAACCAAACACCGCCATCAGCCGCCATGGCAGACCACATACCAGTCATCGATCTCTCAGCCGTCACATCGGACACATTCAACTCCGCCTGGTCAGATACCATCGCCGCGATCGGCAAGGCGTGTGAAGAGTGGGGATTCTTTCAAGTGACCAACCATGGCGTGCCAATTGCGACCCGAGAGAGAGTGGAATCAGCTGTTAGGAGATTCTTCTCTCTGCCAAGTGAAGAGAAAAGGAAGATCAAGAGAGATGAAACGAATCCTTTAGGATTTTATGACTCGGAACATACCAAGAACGTGATGGACTGGAAAGAGGTATTTGATTTCACTGTTGAAGAACCCGCGGTGGCACCATCTTCGCTTGATCCAGACAATCATGAACTTAGGGAGTTGTGGAATCAATGGCCGGAGAATCCTCAAAATTTCAGGTAAATTTAATGGTACTGATTCGAATTGAAACGTTAAAAACCAACGGTAACTGACGAGAACAAATTGTCAGGGATGCATGCAGGGAATATGGAGAGGAGATGGTAAAGCTAGCACATAAGGTGAGGGAGCTAATCTGTCTGAGCTTAGATTTGCCTAAGGATCATCTCCGTAACTGTTTCCAACACCAAACAAGCTACCTCCGACTAAACTACTATCCTCCATGCCCATCACCTGACCGCTTCGCACTCGGAGTTGGTCCGCATAAGGACTCTAGTGCCCTGACCATCGTATCTCAGGTCGACGGGGTTGCTGGTTTAGAGGTAAAGCTGAAGTCTGATGGGAAGTGGATCCTTGTCCAGCCAGCTCCAGGCGCGCTAGTAATCAACGTCGGCGATGTGTTTCAGGTAGGTTGATTCAATAATTTGGTCTCCCTCTCTCTCATCCTAGATCTTCCCTTCCCACCCCACCCATCTCCATTATCAAGTATTTTGATAGATGGGCTGCAAGATCTTCGTTAGCAAGTATTATTGTTTTGTAGGTGTGGAGTAACGACCGGTACCATAGCGTGGAGCATAGAGTGAGGACAAATAGGGAAGAGGGTAGGTTGTCAATGGCATTCTTCTTCGGCCCGTCTCATTATGTTGAAGTGAAACCGCTGGATGAGCTGCTGCTGCAGGTTGATCGTGACGGAAGGAAGAAGATGGAGGCCAAGTATAGAGGATATAATTACGGCAAGTATTACTCTTGCAGAAAACTCAGTAACTTCAAGAAGCTGAATGTGGAGAATATCCAAATCGAACATTTTAAGATATAGCAAACCAACTAAGCAAGAAACCAAGCGGATCTGGACTTAAATCTGTGTAAATTCATATCTAAAACAATATATATTTTTTATAGAATGGAGTAGTAAATATGTATCTATAGCTCTAATGCGTTCAATTCATTGACCGGATGTAGGTGCTTCTTATGTTCTTTAACGTGTAATGTTGTATTTTAAGCCCTTTTTTCTTCAGCAAATGTGCGTCGTTGTAGTTCTTTTAGTAAGGTTAAAGTATACTTTATTTTAAGTTATGTAAGAATTTTAATACAGTTAGCATTACATTCTATAAATGTGAAATTTCGGTTGATTAGTGTGAAATATGATGCGTGGACTAGTAGACACCATTCGATCAACTAATAAGATAGTGACTAGATATGTACCCGTCTTCAAAATGATTATAAACAACTTACAAGTACCAATATTATAGTCAACAAAATGAAAAGAAGGATATTAAATTAGAGGATTTGGTAAATGGTTTGTTTTAATCAAAGAAAAATAAAGAACACATAAATTAAGTTGAATGAATAAAACAACAAATATTCAAGAGATAGATATACCTTCATTCTTTTTTTTACATCTCCTTCTTAGTCCATTGAGGGTCTGTTTGCTTAGTATATTATTCATATACTAACTAGTTTGTTTTTCTTTTTCTCTTTTATAGATATATATATATATTATTTTTTTAACAATAAATTTTTTTAAGGGGACCCCTTCCCTACACATGGCAGGAGACTACAAATGAATCACTTTTTACCGACGGTTAAAATCTGTTGGTAAAGTCCAAAAAACTGTTAGTATAGACCCAAAATGCCTACTCCAACGGATACTCTATCTGTTGGCACATACACCGTCACTGTAGACCTTTACTAACGGATACATCATCCATCGTAGTTGGTATTAGATCCTATACCAACAGTTTCTAACTATTACTATAACTTTTACTAACTATAATATATTAGAAAAATGTGGTATATACCAACACTTTTTTCTGTTGGTAAAACTGATACAACATTTTTTTCCATACTCACAATGCTCACAAGCTACTACGATACAAGAGCACAACATTTGAGGTCACAAAGAAGAAAACTTTATTTATAGAAATTTATGTATAATATATGTTCATTCATACAAAAACTATACCATTTGAACTAGACATACTGTAAAAGAGTTTCAATATTCCAATAGGTAGAACTCTACCACTTATTATGTTGTTGTACAAATATTTCAATTCATCCAACTATGTAACAATGAACTTAATCATAACTATTGAGCCTTTGTTGAAGGTTACAACTATCTTCCTGATGCATCAGAGCTTGTAGTCATCTGTCATATAAATAAGAAACCATTCCATTAATCATACAATTGACTGAATGAAGTAATAATGCACTATAAACAACAACAAACCAACAAATCTAAATATAATAAGAGGTCTGAGCAAAGTAAAGAAGTAGAAACTAGTAAAGAAGTAGAAACTGTCATATGAGTAAGCAGTAGCTTATTTGTTTCAAAGTGCCACCCACAACAAGTAATGAAGTAGAAACTGTCATATGACTAGCTTGTTTTTAGAAAAAAAACCAAGTGCCACCCACGGCAACAAAGAAATAAAGAAATCAAGCAAGCAAGCAAATAAACTATTTTTCTTTATAATTCTTTATGTTTAGTGCATTATTGTAGTATAAAGAAACAACCCTCTAGTAGATTAGATCAACCACTGTTTGGGCTTCTCTGGACCCTCTAGTAGATAAAATAAGAAACCATTAATCATACAGTTGATGTAATCTGAAGCAGCAGCAATAAGACACATACAGAATCTTAGTGACTATCTTAGCTCCAAGCAAACAGAAATAACAAATTTAAACTATAATTACTCCAAAGAAGCATAATGAACCAAGCTTCCATGCATAGAATCGACAGTTGTGTGAGCTCTAGACAGTACAATCAAAGCCACAAACAGAAAGCTTAAGCTACTAGAATTCAATCCTATTAGCTGTAACACACCCTATATAATAAACAACAGCGGAAAATAAACTAAAGGTGCTACAGACCATCGGGCTCCAAAACCCCGTACCAACCTCACCAATACAACAATTACAATTAACTAAGTTACGGTCTGAACTTCGAGAAAACCTAACATTAACATAACAATAATAAAACGCATTCGCTCTCCATAAACCTAGTCCATCCCAAACGCTCATTCTCTTCGTGGCCACCTGTAAATCAATTCGTACCTGCAAGATGAAACCAAGCAGCCCACCCCGGAGGGGTGAGTCAGTTCCCTGGAATGGAACTGGTACAATTCTCCAAAACAAACTTATAAAACATCACTCTTTAAAATAAACAGTAACATGAAAACAAACTCTTAAAAGTAAAATAGAGATAAAGAACTTCAAAACAATCAAGTTAAAGAGAAAGGAAAACAAGTCAAGATAGAGATAAAGAACTTCCAAAACAAGTCATCCACTTAAGTAGTCACACCACATAGTTAGTAAGCATCCATTGTTGATGTTAGAACCAATTCCCATTAGGAGTAGAAAACCCAGATAGCCACAAAGGACTAGGAATGAATGAGAGAAAACCAAAACAGCAACTCAAGAATGGAATGAAACCAACTGGGAGAGATGGCCCCCACCGCCAAGAACGTCCATTAAGGACAGGGGATATACAGCCCCTACTGTTAACTACGTCCTCTCAGGACAAGGGATATACAGCCCTTTACTGTTTACCACGTCCACTAAGGACAGGGATATACAGCCCTTACTGTTCATCATCACGTCCACTAAGACAGGGATATACAGCCCCTTACTGTTCATCACGTCCACTAAGGACAGGGGATATACAGCCCCTTACTGTTAAATATCAATGCCCCTATGGGCGAGGGATATACAGCCCCCTACTGTTCACATTAAAGACGCGCGCACGTCGAAAGAAAGATTCCCAAGATTGACCTTTCCAATAATCCCGCTAGATCACCAACTACCCAGAGCAATACCAAAACACTCAGTCCTACAGAGTGCAGAAGCGTAAACCCTAAGCAGCCAATGCCTAACGGGCAACCAAGTAGAAGAAACCAATACCCAAGTGAGTTCCACATCCAAGGCTCAGTTAGTCACACAAGCTGAGTTAGTCACACACCATTTTTCCCTTAGAAAATCCTCTTAAAGTCATTTAGCGTTTTCCAAAACATTCCACAAAGTCAACCATTAAAAATATCGGAGTACGAGAAATCGTACAACACATTCCATAACGTCCAAAACACACATCAAGCTGAGTACGAGAAATCGTACAAAACATTCCATAAAGGCCAAAACACAACAAGCTGAGTACGAGAAATCGTACAAAACATTCCATAAAGGCCAAAACACAACAAGCTGAGTACGAGAAATCGTACCTGGATAACACTGTAGCAGCTCTAGACAACTTGCGTAAATAATCAACAGTACTCTGAAGAATATTAAAGGTAATCTATCATCAATAACTCATACCCTAAGTTAAACTTAAATAGATTCCTCACCCTCATTTCTAACCCTCGATCATCTTGTAAGCCCTTCGCTTAATTGTTAAGTATAGCCTTTGACTTGTTTTAGAATGTTGTATAGCCCAAGGTTGTAAGACCAAGGAATGTATTTTATCAACACTTGTTATTGTTCCACCCTTATCCACTTTACCCATACTTAACCATAATTCTCACATTAAAGACCTTTAAACATAAGTGCATTATACCTTATTCAATCAATCTTAGAATTCCAATAACAATTCTTAAGCTCAATGCTTTTATTCTTATTTTAGGACATACATCGTGTTATAACCTATGATGGATTTATCCTAGAATACTATACTATTATTCCATAAGGTAATGATTAGGTATTTGTCAATATTTACTGGATAATCCATTATGATTAAATTTTCCCCTTAACTTAATTAAGATCTACAACCTGTATATTGGAATTATAGTGTCGTAGATGCATTTCATTACAACTTCATTGATCTTAGTTTAGAGACAACCACTAGACTCAATTACTTTATCTTTACTTTAGAATGACTTAATATTATAACCATTTAATTACCTTGTCTTAAGATGTTCAACTACTCTTCATCCTGAGACAACTATATATTTAATTAACTCAAACCCTTCCAACTCTTTTACTTAGTATCCACAAAGTATATTATTCGCTTAATTATTACCTATATAATAAGGTGTTTTAAGATAACCCTTTTTATGTATCCTTACTTACATTTTAATTTCCCAAGTATTTAATTTTTACACACATTCTCTCCATAGAGTATGTATAACTCCTTTGGTACTAATTTAATAAACTTAAGTCTTAAATACATTTTATATTACTTACAAGACCAAAGGTTTCAAAGGAATAACTTAATAAATTAATTTCCTTTATTGTATTTAGGATGGACAATATATCTACATAAAGTAAAATTTATCAAAGAATTAATTCTGGTTCGTAAGTGAAATTGTTAATTATTTAAATAAGATAATCTATTATGAAAAATCCCCATACCTATATTCAAATGACACATTAATATTTCCCGTGTAAAAGGTAAATCCTTATAGCCTCTTATGTAACTTAGTTCCTCTAAATAAGGTTCAAAGGCTTATGTATCTAATTTCTATTTATAAACCTTTCAGTAAATCTTTAACTATTATGTACAACACTTATTTATAAACTCACATCTTGAATATTAGTAATAAATGTATTTATTATGGCTAACCAATCCTAAGAAACTTAAGGATTATTATTTAGAGTAATTCCTAATCATAGTTTAATATAGTTTTACACCATAATCCTTTTAATGATTTTATCTCAAAATATAAGTTATTACTAATACTATAAATTTAAGAAATGATTAAATCTAGACTTATTTATCCTCTTCACATTTAGATGTACAAGTAACCATTTATTTTTCTATTGTTTATATAATAAGAACATTTAAATGTAAAAGTATTTCATTCATTTTATTATTAATTATATATTAAGATCTATTTGTGTAACCCTTTATGTAGACCAATTACAAATATTCCTAAATTTCAACTTATTAATTTCTTAAGCAAATTATAGATATACATTGTGGCTATTGACTAAATAAATACATGTATTTTAATACTGTTTATACTTAGAAATTCAGGGTAACTAAAACTCAATTCTTAACCATAAATTAATACCACCTCATATAGTATTCTATTATTAGTATTATGTAGAGGTTTTATTTAAACTCATTAATTCCTGCATTTATATTTTCTATAAGGTATTTTATTTCTTTTTATTTATTTATCGTTATATATATCCTTCCTATTATATTCCTCACAAGGAATGTTATTTCCTTTATCTATTTTTATTGTATTTATATATTATATATATATATATATATATATATATATATATATATATACTACATATATTAAGATTATCCAGAACACTCTATTGTATCTAATTATATCTAACATCTTTTAGACACATCTAAAACTGATTTACGGTTTATAAATAAAGTATTTCCCTTAGTTTTAGTTAAACATATTAGCTTCCATATTACATATAGTACTAAAATGTAGTTTAGTTAAATTCCTTGATTTAATATAGTTTCTATTCATTTCTCCCATATAAATATACATATAAATATATGTAACAATTTTTACCTCACTTAAAGTTAATACCCAAATATTTATAAACATACTGTATTAAATGTTAATTAGTCTTATTATATTTTCCCCAACCTATAAAGTTCATTAATCAACTATACTTTAATTTTTGTTTACATGAAAAACTATATATTATAAGTTATTCTTATGAAAACTCACAAACACACATTTTAAAACCTTTTCCCCATTGCCCAAAAATTCCCAAACTTAATATACAGTAACTAAACATTTTAGACATATTATAAATTTTTGTTTCATAAAAATATCTTTTTAATATAGCCAAATAATTCCAGAAAACCCGTAACTTGTAAAAATCATAACTTACGTTTAAAAACTCCAAACCCTTAATAATTTATATCAAAATAAACTACATAAAAGAAGGAATCTATGGTTAAAATTCAAGTCAAAATAAATTCGGGAAGATATTTAAATTAATTAAAAAACAAGTTGGGTTATTTACTGAATTTTACAGAAACTTAAAACAACCTTAATCACACGTTTTAATCCTGGCCGTCCAATCTCTTAAAACGAGATCGGACGGCCCCTGAATCCCCCAGTTCATCCCCGAATCCAGAACTATATCGAGTACTAATCTGCCTATATCTCCTAATCTACAGAACGAAATCGATTGATTTTGTTTCATTGGATCCGAAATTCAATTTCGGTTCTATTGGTACCGTTTTCCCTAATTATAATGCAATATATGTCAAGATTCGAAATTGTTTCGAAGTTAGGGTTCATATCGGTTCCAGAGTTGAGTTTCGAACACAAATCCATCAAATTCTCTCATATAGTACGTAATTGACACAATTGAAACATGGGTTAGGTCGGAATTGCAATACCGGTTAGCATAATCGGAGGAATTTGAAGAAACTCACGGAATTGCCCGAATCGAAGCATTCGAGAACGTTTTTCTGGAAAAACTTGACGAACTTTCGACCAGTTCGGTAGCAACCTTCGAGGATCTATAAGTTATTGCAAAGATCGAGTTAGGTTTTGGTTTTGGGCTCATTAGAAAGACGAAACTTAGATCTACACATGGATAGCTAGAAATAATCCTAACTCGCATTATACAGAAAGAAATTTGACCCGAAAGTTACAGTTTACCTCTCTGTTTCCGGTATGATTTTATGTACTGAAAAATCCGGAACTTTGAGCGACTATAACTTCCAAACGGTTATGAATCAGGCTTGGGCATAAACATAAGAATTGTAGAAGGGTTAGAGATCTACACAACGAGCTAAAGAATTCAAAATTTGGTTGAGAAACGAGGATTTATGGCCAGACGAATATACCTGAATTCGAAGGGGAATTGAAAATCTGGGTTGCGAACGTGAAAGGTGCCAACTTGAGTCGATTTTCCCGTCGATGTAGGATGATTTAGGGCTTGTATGAGTTACGGTTGTAAGAGGGAATTAAGGAGAAGAGAGTGACGAAGACGGCATGGAAAATATTGAGGGATGTGAAAGTTACAAGCCGTCTAAAGTTAGGGCAAAGTCAGGGAATTCGGTTACGAAAATCAGGGAAGAAAATCGGCTAAGTGTGGGCGACCCATTACAGAGTGACACGTGGCATCTCTTAAAATTTGATTCAAAACTTCAATCTAGCATAACTTTGGCTAGGATGATCCGTTTTGACGTTCTTTTTATCGATCTTTCATGGTTTTCATAACCTATTTATTGGTATAGGTTTCATGACCTGGTTTGACCATTCTCAAAAAGTCAACTCTAGCAAGGCTTAATAAGCTTTAAGGTTTCTAGAATTTTATATTGACTTTTATATTTCAAAAAATGTTCCAACACTTCCCAAAATCTTTATAATATATATGGAGTGTTTATAAATTTTCCCAAGATTTATTGACTATAAAATCTTATTATTAAATTCATAATACATATATAATAATGTATAATAATTAGGGTTAAATAGAAGAAAACCCCTAAAATAAATTTCACAACCCCCATATAATAATTACTATTCATAATTCCCATATAATAATTTAATACTTATAGTTATTTATTAAAGGTTTTAAAAGGAAGAAATCCCCAAATTAATTAAATTAATTTAAATTAATTTAGGGGTATTTCAGCATATCCCCCTTAAAGAAACTTCGCCTCGAAGTTTAAAAATCAACTAATAAGCACTCCACACCGCTTCGGGTGTGCTGAGACAATAAAAGTTCAATGAAGTTCCATACCAAACCAATCCTTTATTCCATCCACTTCCATAACAACATTCCACTCAAGATTACTCAAAATCAAACTGAATCAGGGTATACCAAGATATACATGATGAAAATCAAAAGTCACATACTGAGTCAATAATGCAAAAACCAAGCACATACAAACACCTCTCATCTGCTAATACTGTTCTCCTTTGCTAATAATGAAACACGGCATAATACGGATGAGATAACGAAGAAGGAGTATGCCAGCATATCCCCCTTAAAGAGCTAAGGTACGCCCTCGTACCGCTACTAATGGCACATTCAAAGAATTCAACACCTTATTAACCAGCGCTTTGTTGAATTTTACTGCACTGTTGATTATATCTATGATCGTATATATGTATTTGTATTTCCTTGATGGTTATAAATTTACCTTATGATTATTATCATTCATTAATGACGGATACAAATTATATGTCCATATGTGATCATTTATCATATCCAATTATATTATCAAGCTATAAACCAGGTGTAACGTATTTGAGTAGTTTATAATAATATTTCAGATCATTCAATAATCTTAATAATCTTCCAAAATCATCTTCAAGGGTTATTAGTCAACCATATGTTAAAATATAAGATAAATATTTCTGTGACTTTTCAAGTTTTAATTGTTTTTATAATTAATTATCGTATTTTAGATGATTCATTCAGTCTTTACTTTATAAAATTACTTATTATATATTTACATAATCTCACCCAAGGGAGAATCTAAGGAAGTTCTTATCAATTATAATGTAGCTCCAAAATCTGATTTCTTTATCTTAAAATTTATTTTTCAAGATAGGGACTCTATATAAAATTTAAGTCAAATGAACTACGTCTAATAAAAAACTCACTCACTCTTGGTGATTACTTTTCTTCGGTTTGTTCTATGTAAGTGTTCTTCTGATTATTAAATCTTAGTACTCTCTTAGACAATGTGGTTTTTAGTAAATATCGCTGTTAGTGTGGACTTTTAAAAATTTATACCTGTATAATGTTAAACTTCCAAGTAAACATGAGAATTTCCAAATCTTTAAGTAACTCCCAATTACTCACTAGATGCTCGATATTCCGAGTATTTAAGGATCAATGATATTTAGTTTAGTGTTACTCTTCTCTTCACTTAATCTTTAAGTAACTTCCTTTAATGGTTTTTTATATTCAACAAGGGTAGACGTTCTACCTTGAGTACCCAAATTTTAAATTCCCTTCCTCCATATATAGGTATTTTTCACCAAAAATTTAACTCATAAATCCTTTCCTTGTTTGAATTTAATACTGGTTATTAAGATATCAATATAAGATTGTTCATTGTGGCTAGTATGAAATATGCCCAACTTAAGACTTCATGATGGTAACGTCTTACCACCAATACTCCTCAAGTTCAACACAATCCTCACCTGCGTAGAAGATTATTTACAGTTAGATGACAAATGCTTGTCTAGCCCCTAAACTTCTAGAAGTGGGTGTGCACCCCCACTACTTCAGCCTAGGAGTTCGTCGCACCAGGCCTTCCCGTAGGTGTGGTTTATGTGTTTTCTTTCTAAAGTTAACATAGAGTTTTAATGTGTTTTCAGTTCAGATGTTGATCTTTCCTATACGCTACTAGTTCTTGTTAGCTTAATATTTTCTAGACTTAAGATTTATCTTTAAACATTATCTTTAGGTAATAATGGATACCAAGTAGTTCATGAGATTTATTTTCAAACTTTAAGGAGTTGAGGTTCTTTCACATAATATCAATACTAATTTAGTTATGTAAAGTTCTATTTGTATACTGTTTTCAACCAAAAGTATTCTTTAAAATTCTAGGAACCGTGTACTAGTTTTTAAAGGATTGCATTTTAGCAATGTATTCTCCATGAAATGCTTTTGAAAAATAGCTTATATTTGGTTTATCTCACCAAAATCTTATCGTACTTAATATAGGATGTTCCAACTTATATATATATATAAGTACAATAAATAGATAAAGGAAATAACATTCCTTGTGAGGAAATAATAGGAGGATAGATATATACGATAAATAAATAAAAAAAAGAAATAGATACCTTATAGAAAATATAAAGGCAGGAATTAATGAGTTTAAATAAACCTCTACATAATACAATAATGAATACTATATGAGGTGGTATTAATTTATGGTTAAGAATTGAGTTTTTAGTTACCTTGAATTTCTAAGTATAACCAGTATTAAAATACATGTATTTATTTAGTCAATAGCCACAATGTATATCTATAATTTGCTTAAGAAATTAATAAGTTGAAATTTAGGAATATTGTAATTGTCTACATAAAGGGTTACACAAATAGATCTTATTATATAATTAATAATAAAATGAATGAAATACTTTTACATTAAATGTTCTTATTATATAAACATATAGAAATAAATGGGTTACTTGTACATCTAAATGTGAAGAGGATAAATAAGTCTAGATTTAATCATTTCTTAATATTTATAGTATTAGTAATAACTTAATAATTGTTGAGATAAAATCATTAAAAGGATTATGGTGTAAAACTATATTAAACTAGATTAGGAAGTTACTCTAAATAATAATCCTTAAGTTTCTTAGGATTGTTTTAGCCATATAAATACATTTATTACTAATATTCAAGATGTGAGTTTTATAATAAGTGTTGTACATAATAGTTAAAGATTTACTGAAAGGTTTATAAATAAAATTAGATACATAAGCCTTTGAACCTTTTTTAGAGAACTAAGTTACATAAGAGGCTATAAGGATTTACCTTTTTACACGGGAAATATTAATGTGTCATTTGAATATAAGGTATGGGGATTTTTCATAATAGATTATCTTATTTAAATAATTAACAATTTCACTACGAACCAGAATTTAATTCTTTGATAAATTTACTTTATGTAGATAATTGTCCATCCTAAATACAATAAAGGAAATTAATTTATTAAGTTATTCCTTGAAACCTTGGTCTTGTAAGTAATATAAAATGTATTTAAGACTTAAGTTTATTAAAATTTAGTACCAAGGAGTATACATACTCTATGGAGAGAATGTGTGTAAAAATTAAATACTTGGGAAATTAAATGTAAGTAAGGATACTAAAAGGGTTTATCTTAAAACACCTTATTATATAGGTAATAATTAAGCGAATAATATACTTTGTGGATACTAAGTAAAAGAGTTGGAAGGGTTTTGGTTAATTAAAAATAGTTGTCTCAGGATGAAGAGTAGTTGAACATCTTAAGACAAGGTAATTAAATGGTTATAATATTAAGTCATTCTAAGTAAAGATAAAGTAATTGAGTCTAGTGGTTGTCTCTAAACTAAGATCAATGAGGTTGTAATGAAATGCATCTACGACACTATAATTCCAATAACAGGTTGTAGATCTTAATTAAGTTAAGGGAAAATTTAATCATAAGGGATTATCCAGTAAATATTGACAAATACCTAATCATTACCTTATGGAATAATAGTATAGTATTCTAGATAAATCCATCATAGGTTATAACACGATGTATGTCCTAAAGTAAGAATAAAAGCATTGAGCTTAAGAATTGTTATTGAATTCCTAAATTGATTGAATAAGGTATAATGCACTTATGTTATAAAGGTCTTTAATGTGAGAATTATGGTTAAGTATGGGTAAAGTGGATAAGGGTGGAACAATTAACAAGTGTTGATAAAATACATTCCTTGGTCTACAACCTTGGGACTATACAACATTCTAAAACAAGTCAAAGCTATACTTAACAATTAAGCGAAGGGCTTACAAGATGATCGAGGGTTAGAAATGAGGGTGAGGAATCTATTTAAGTTTAACTTAGGGTATGAGTATTGATGATAGATTACCTTTAATATTCTTCAGAGTACTGTTGATTATTTACGCAAGTTGTCTAGAGCTGCTACAGTGTTATCCAGGTACGATTTCTCGTACTCAGCTTGATGTGTTTTGACTTTATGGAATGTGTTGTACGATTTCTCGTACTCCGATATTTTTAATGGTTGACTTTGTGGAATGTTTTGAAAAACGCTAACTGACTTTAAGAGGATTTTCTAAGGGAAAAATGGTTGTGTGACTAACTCAGCTTGTGTGACTAACTGAGCCTTGGATGTGGAACTCACTTGGGTATTGGTTCTTCTACTTGGTTGCCCGTTAGACATTGGCTGCTTAGGGTTTACGCTTCTGCACTCGTAGGACTGAGTGTTTTGGTATTGCTCTGGTAGTTGGTGATCTAGCGGGATTTTTGGAAAAAGGTCAATCTTGGAAATCTTTCTTTCGACGTGCGCGCGACTTTAATGTGAACAGTAGGGGGCGGTATATCCCTCGCCCATAGGGGCATTGATATTAAACAGTAAAGGGCCTGTATATCCCTTGTCCTGAGTGGGACGTAGTTAACAGTAAGGGGCTGTATATCCCCTGTCCTTAATGGACGTTCTTGGCGGTGGGGCCCATCTCTCCCAGTTGGTTTCATTCCATTCTTGAGTTGCTGGTTTTGGATCTACTTTATCATTCCTAGTCCTTTGCTATCTGGGTTTTTCTACTCCTAATGGGAATTGGTTCTAACATCAACAATGGATGCTTACTAACTATGTGGTGTGACTACTTAAGTGGATGACTTGTTTTGGAAGTTCTTTATCTCTATCTTTGACTGGTTTTCCTTTCTCTTTAAACTTGATTGTTTTGAAGTTCTTTATCTCTATTTTACTTTTAAGAGTTTGTTTTCATTTACTGTTTATTTTAAAGAGTGATGTTTTATAAGTTTGTTTTTGGAGAATTGTACCAGTTCCATTCCAGGGAACTGACTCACCCTCCCGGGTGGGCTGCTTGGTTTCATCTTGCAGGTACGAATTGATTTACAGGTGGCCACGAAGAGAATGAGCGTTTGGATGGGACTAGTTTTTATGGAGAGCGAATGCGTTTTATTTGTTATGTTAATGTTAGGTTTTCTCGAAGTTCAGACCGTAACTTAGTTAATTGTAATTGTTGTAATTGGTGAGGTTGGTACGGGTGTTTGGAGCCCGATGGTCTGTAGCACCTTAGTTTATTTTCGCAGTTGTTTTAAATTATAGGGGTTTTTTACAATTTGCAGTCATCAAAAAAATACACTTATATATAAGCATCAAAGGTGTTAATGAAACTATTGTACTCAAACTTCCAAATGGAGAAGAAAGAAAATGTAGAGAGAGGAAAACAAACGGTTGGAGATAAAATACGATTTAGGCTCAATCAGAAGAGGAAACGGCAGTGGAAATCGAACAATGAAAAAGAATTCGATCTGAACGAACCATATAATGAAGAAACTGCGTTCTCGGACGATCCAATGGTAAATTTTAATCAAAATGTCGCAATTTTTTTTTTCGTCCGTTTAACGTCGTCCGTTTTTTAACGTCCGTTTTTTAACGTCCGTTTTTTATCGTCCGTAACGGACTACTGTGCATAATAGTCCGTTTAACGGACTATTATGCATAACGTCCGTAACGGACGTCGCCTATTACACTCTGTAACGGACTAAATTATCGTGTCCGTAATTCGGACGTTTCAGATGCGTCCGTAACGGACCTCTTGAATGAAGTCCGTAACGACGTTAATAAAACAGTCCGTAACGGACAGATGTCCAGATTTTGTCACTTCTTTTGTTGACACATGTTTACTCCTACTTTTTGTCAGGCTTCGGTCCCACCTCATGACTCCCCTGATCATCATGATTCACCCTTTGAACTTCCTGAAGACGAATGGATCGATACTACTCATGTATTTCAAACCAATCAATTTTTTCCTACTAAGCAAGCCGCTGTTGAATGGGTGGACACTGTAGGGCGGCAAAAGGGTCGTGAGTGGATGGTGGTGACCATAGTCCAGACAAGTACAGATGACCTAGTAGTACTTACGTGTGAGCGGTACTGGCATCCACGAAGAGTTAAAGCTGATGATGATTATGTGCAGCGAGGACGTACCTCCTCGAAGAAGTGCTCATGTCCATTCCGTATACGCGGCAAGTGCACTCATAAAGGATGGAAATTGGTTGTGAAGGATGGACGACACAACCACTACTTGCCTAAGCTGCCAGAGGGACATTTTAGTAGACATCCATTGACAGATGATGAGTTGAAAGCGGTTCATCATTTTCATATGGTAGGTACTCCCCCACGTGAGCAGTGGTTGCGACTGAAGGAACAAAATCCGAATCTATTCATTGGTATCAACTTCATATACAATTTGAACAAGAAGTTGACAAAGGAGCATAAGGGGGGACGACCAGTTATGCAAGTGCTTGTTGATGACCTTGAGCAACACAAGTATCACGTATTTTGTGACGGCCATCGAGGTTTGTTTCTGCCATCATATCATTTAAGTTCTGTTACGTTTTAAACTATTCCTATTATTAAATTCTTTTTTTTTCATTTTGTACAGACGATAAGGATGTTACCGGGTATGTTATGTTTGCCAGCCCAACATCTGTGAAGCTTTTCAAT
The DNA here is from genome assembly GCA_023374045.1 of Limonium bicolor. NCBI lineage: Eukaryota > Viridiplantae > Streptophyta > Magnoliopsida > Caryophyllales > Plumbaginaceae > Limonium > Limonium bicolor. Next base: position 271,293,491 of record CM041777.1, read on the forward strand.
GCGTTCCCTTATGTCATCATCATTGATGCTACATACAAGACAAATGTATATAAGATGCCGCTTGTAGAGATAGTAGGAATGACTTCTGCTGGGAAGAATTTCAACATTGCATATGCATTTGTATGTAATGAGGACGAAGCAGGGTACACTTGGGTTTTGAAAAACTTGAGGGAGTTATTGATTCAAGGACGTGAGCCGTCTGTGTTTGTGACTGACAGGGAGCTTGGTCTTATGAAAGCTCTACCTTCTGTTTTCCCCCATGTGCCTCATCTACTATGTCGTTGGCACATTAACACCAATGTTGATTTGAATGCAAAGAGGTTCTTCCACAAGACAGGTGAAGTGGCTGAGGCTACTAAACATTGGTTTAAGGTAGTCAAGAGTACGACGGAGGTGCATTTCAGGGAGGAGTATGCACACATGAGGAACGTCTATGAAAGGAAAGGGAAGCTTGACTGGATAAAATATTTGGATGACACTTGGCTCATTTACAAAGAAAAGTTCGTTGAATGTTGGACAAATGAAGTATCACATTTTGGAAACTGCACAACAAATAGGTATGTGTGACATACTTATTCTTGATTTTCAATTTAATGTGTTGTTCATTTCCAATGACAATGAAAGATGCTCATTAATAGTTAATGTGACAGAGCTGAGAGCTCACACGCAGCACTCAAGATTTGGCTTCAGTCTTCCCAAATGAAGTTGCACACCATATTCTTCAGGATTGATGGGCTTCTCAAACGTCAATTCAACGGGTTCCTGACAGATATGGAAATGTCTAAAGACAAGATGGCTCACGAAGACTACTACCGTCTATTTCGAACAATACGTGGGCGAGTCAGCCACAAATGTTTGGTGATCCTTCAAGAGGAGCTTCAGCGTGGCAAAGAATTCAAGACGGATGAGCAACAGTGTGGATGTGCATTACTTTATACTCATGGGCTTCCTTGTGCACACTACCTTTATGAACTGATTGAAAGAAAAGACAAACTTACACTAGACGTTATTCACGACTTGTGGAAGAAGTATCCGTCACGTCGAAGTTAGGAGGAAAAGCTCACTTTCAGCACACTTTTGGGTCCATGAGTTCCTATATCTACCTTGGATTAACGTACATTGTTTGATCTTTTAATAGGTAAAAGCTCACTCTGAGCACACTTTTGTGTAAATGTTTTAACAGTCTTGTTGAGAGATGCAGGCGACTCATGCCACTTTTGCTTGGCACGTGGGAAGCTTTTGTAGGTCCCCCTTCCCCTTAGCATTTTGTAAATCTTTCAACAGAGCTACGAATCTTGAAGCTCATATTCAAGCTAATGTGGGGAGAGTAGAAAGTTATATAGGTATATGGTGTAATGACTTTTACAGACTACTCTAGACTTTAGTGCTCAGGACCTACTAATGAGATGAGACTAGACGGGACGAGCAGTTGTTACTTGTTTGAGGAAAAGTGAACATCAAATTCCAACCTCATGTAGCATAAATGAGTTTGTTCCACTCCCGGTCCAAAGCATATTGAGATAGTCTTTTTAACAAACATCCACAAGCAGTCATAAAACTCACAATATAGTCTCCGAAGTAATAGTCATGAAATCAACAACAATAAAGCATAACTAAAAATATCCAACAACCCTTCCATAGCAACCAGCCTACCTACCCCTACGACCCCTCTGCAGCTGTGGCATAGTTACCCCCGATCTGCCACCCCTCTAGAACCTCTCCCTACCACCCCCTACCAGCCCCCCTACTATGCAACCCGCTGGATGTACCAGGCCTCTCAGTCTGCGGTGTGATCCGGAAGTGCTGAACCTGTCCCAACATCTGATCGAAAGAATGCTGAAACTGGGACAACTCATCAGGCGACATCTGAGCGAGCCATCCGTCTGGGTGTGGGGCCGGGAAGTATGGATCCATCAGCTACGTAATAGTAGTGAGCGTCACCTGTGGATGTAATAGTATGAAAATATATAGATTAGTTTCTAATAATTGATTGTTATAAAGTACGAATAAATTAATATAACAACTTACAGTAGGATCAGCAGGCGGGGCTGCAGCACCACCAGAAGGGATGATCCTCGGGTGGGTCCGAGCAAGGTACCACTCCAGGTAATCTGCCTCGGGGGCCTCAAAAGCAACTGCTCTCCCCTGAATCGAAAGGCCCATGATGTGATAGACGTCATGTAAAGTGATCGTCATCTCACCAAAAGGTAGGTGGAAGGTGTTGGTGTCCGGCTGCCACCTCTCCACGAAAGCAGATATCAGCGCCATATCAAAATATCCATGGGAGCAGTCGTGAAGATGTGCTAGCCCACTATCTCTCACTACCTCCTTAGCCCTCTCATGGTTAAAGAGGTCAATATGCCACTTCTCCAGTAAAGGGCCTCTAGTGATAAATGACAAACAACCACGCTCCTAGAGATATATCGATTTTATAAGTGCACAAACTACAGTTAACATAAAAAAATATTTAAAACAGATGTTAGAGATACATACCACTCCTCGCCACACATCCAACGCCACATGTCCACCAAAGCTGCGTAGCAGACTAGCATCAGAAGGACCACCAGGAATCGGAACGGACTCCGGAGTGATGAACCAATCGGTGGGTATCCGACCCCCAGCTGATGTCGCACCCCCCACCGGCAGTAAGGGCTAACTGATGTCCGGCCGTCTGCTGGTCCACATCATCATCATCATCGTCATCGTCAGAATCATCGCTATCGTCATGATCAGATGCGAATCGCCTCCTCGGTGACGATGGCTGCTAATCAGCAGGGAATAGACCAGAAGTGCCAACAGCAGGAGGATGGGGAGATGAGGCAGCAAGTGACTGTGATACCGATGGTCGGTCTGCAACGCGCTTGGACCGCCTCTCCATTTCCATTTGCTCCCGAGCAGATCGTGTGACCTTCTTCCTCTTAGGAACGCTAGAGGAACAATCTACTATCGCTTTTTGTTTGTCCTTGCGGTTCATCTGTAAAACAAATAGAGTCAGTAACCAAAAAAAAAAATACGGTCCGTAACGGACCTATGTTCATTACGTCCGTAACGGACCCCAAGAATATAGTCCGTAACGGACTATTAGGTCAACTGTCCGAAACGGACGAAAAAGATTAGTCCGTAAAACGGACGATTCGTAGGAGTCCGTTTTTCGGACCACTTTCAAGAAGTCCGTAAAACTAAAACGACTTTAAACGGACCGTTTAAAACGGACCGTAACAAACTGGTCCGTTTTACGGACTGAAAATAACGTTTTTTTTTTTTTTTTTGATTTAAGCTTGATTTGAGTTAAATTTGATCTAAATCATCTTCAAAACTATACCTAATCATACAATAGCATAATACAATGAAATAGGAGGGTAAATAGTTACCTTAAGTGCTTCAAACGGAAGTTGGGCGAACGAGAGGTTAGAGAGGTTTTGGAATCTGATTTTTTTTTGCGCGAAATAGAAATGAGAGGAGAGAGATTGAGAGTTGGGATATATATAGTCTTTTTTTTGGTGACTGCGTATTCTAGAATATTAACTGTATTTGATGACTGCAAATTTTTAAAAATGACTGCAATTTTATTAAAATGACTGCAAAAACTAGAATACTGACTGCAAAACCCAGCCGAGTTCTGGTATCCAGGATCATGGCCCGTTCGTTCCTGGAGAAAAATTAAGGCACGACATCCAACGGGGAGATGTACAGATGTCCTATGTGTATTTTGACATAGGGATCCACCAGCCCTTTTACAAATAACAGCTTTATAATATTGCAGCTATTCTGTTTTTAAATGAGAGGAGATTAATCTTGTGGGCGAAATATGGATTACTTTGACAGTTAATGAAAGAGATGCCATTTATAAATAGTTATATTCACTCTCATTTTTGTGAATACTCTACTAATCATGCATTTGCTAACAAAAAGTGACTTTTAATCACTCCATGATAAGCTAAGCACCAAAGAGTTGCTCTTCGAGAAAGGATTGATCGCCATCAACCAACTGTGGTGCACCTTTTGTTCTACAAATATAGAAACCTCTGCTCACTTATTTTTGCACTGTTCAGAGACTTCCAAAATCTGGTCTGCTCTTTTTTCCTGGCTGGGCATCTGCCTTCCCCTCCCCAACTCAGTAGCTCAAGCCTTCGAATAATGGTGTGGTATCGCAGTCCCAACTCAATTCAAGAAGCTTTGGATCTCAATCTTCCTCTATGCTATTTGGGATATCTGGAACACCCGTAATGTTTGGGACTGGTGCTCACCTTTGCTAACAGCATCAACCTGATAGTCCTCCTCTGGTCTGCGTCACATTAATCTGCTGGTTTTTAGCTGTTAATCTACGCTTAGTTTTTGTGACCTTTGTACTCTCTATTTATGTTGATCGTATCTTTTTATATTTTGTTGTAATCGGGCCCTTACCCACCCTGGATTATCCAAAAATTATAAAAAAATCACTCCCTCATGTCATGTTTATGTCAGACAATTAAAAAGTTAGAAGATCGATTGATACTGAAAAAGACAGAAATTAAAAATATTGTTTGGAACTCGTCTGTGGAAAAACGGATCACTGGCGGGTGGTTTATTTATTAAGGTCCGAATCGGACCGCTTCTAGTTGGTTTGTTTTGTATGGTTTGTAATGGAAGGACAAAACACCAATCACTTTGAGATGGTCCTTTTTCTCTTTTTTACCCGTCTACTCCCGACCATAAAAAAGATCATCTTAATCATTTTTTCATATTTCATGGACTAAAAACAGATGAGCTTAAAGCAGTCATTTTTTCTTCATCTATTATGGACAAAAAAAAAAACAAACTTGAAGTGGTGCTTTTTCCTTCCATTCATTATGGACAAAAATGGACGAGTTTAAAGCGGTCATTTTTTCTCCGTCCATTGTGGACCATTATGGATAAAAAAAAATTGAACAAACTTGAAATCTTGAAGTGACGCACTTTTCTTCTGTCCGTTTTGAACTTGTTTTGTTCTTTATGGACAAAAAAGGACAGACTTCGTATGATATTTTTTCGAGTAAATTACTGGCAATCTTCTTGAGGTTTTGGGATAATACCATTAACCACCTTGTGTTTGTCATAATTATTGGTAACCACCTTCAGGTTACGGTATCTCTAACTACTAGCCCCGGAACAATAACTTCATCAATAAATCGTTAATCCCTTGCTAACCTCTCAACTTATTCACTAAATGATGTCAGACTCTACTTAATCAGCATCGTCTGAGCCTCTCTCATCACATCGCTATTTTCCTAAAAATGTCAACCCTAACCCAAGAATGGTTTACATCCAAGAACAAATCCGTCCTTCAGTGCTGCGTAGCACTTAAACTACCTCGTAAAAACGTGTGGACCATTCCTGGATTAGGGTTGATGTTTTTAGGAAAATAGTTATGGGATTTAAGAGACTTAGACAATACTGATTAAACAGTGTTTTTTTGTCCAGATTACCATTATTTAGTGAATAAGCTGATAGGTAACAATTTTTTAAGTTTGGGGTTTGTACTCAGACATACCGTAACCTCAAGGTGGTTACCAATAATTATGATAAACACAAGGTGGTTACTTGTATTATCCCAAAACCTCAAGGGGGTTCCCAGTAATTTACTCTATTTTTTATGTAACTTAAAGTACCATGTCTTATATAAAAATGTTAAACGTGATGTTAAAAGTCAATTTTCAAAATTGACAAAATAGACAAATTTTGTATTTTAGTTAAATTTATTTTGTTATTTTACTTTTTTAAAAAATTAACTATCAATTCGTGAATGCATTAACTAAAAACTTACTATATTTTGGCTATAAAAAAGTCCATGCATTGCAAATCTAAAGACCTTTGTCGGTTGATGATGAGCTCCAAACAATCTGATAAGTAAAGGGTTATGGTTAGAGTTCTCACGAGGAAGATGTTGGACTAAAATATTGCGATACATAACTAAAGTCCCAGACCAACCAAAGGCTCCGGCCATACAAGATAAAGAGAGATTGTCTCATTTGTAAAAGTATCAGTAAAAAAAAAAAATTCAAATCAATGAGGTCACAGTCCTGCACTGCATTTCTAAAAGGAGCCATCACATTTTCACTCCTAATCCTCCCACTTGACTTTGCAACAACATTTAAAATATGATTACAATCACCCACAACAAGCAAATCTTAACAACTTGTTTTCTTAGAGTTTTTAACAATTCCCAAGCCAAATATTTAAGTTTCCAATTGGCCCAGCCATAGGAGCCAGTGAAGTGGAAACTAATATCACCAGGGAAGATAACTTCAACTACAATATGATGAGATGAGGTGTTAACAATATCAATATCAATATTTGTCATCCATAAGAGAGCCAAGCCTTCACTTCTACCTTGAATGTCAACTGTCATACCTTGATAATCCTTGAATTTAGCAATAATCGGCTCCATCTCAGTGATAGATCTATGAGTTTCAGTCAAAAACACCATCTCAGGACTAAAAGTAGATAACAATCCAAATACCTAAGTCACTGCACTGGGGTGACCCAAACCCTTGAAATTAAAAGAAAGGAAATTCATATGGGAAAGAGGGAGTAGTACAAACACTATTATGTAACACCATTGCAAGTGAAATACCCCGGACTTAAATATGGTGATTAAATTATATAATACGATTTTTAGAGGCCTAATTATCCTAAATAATTTTTGTGAAGAAAGTAAAACTAAAAGAAAAGAGAAAACGCTTAAAAGGCACAAAATGTAAAAATGTGTGTTAAGAAACCATAGAAGGTATATGACCTTAACTAGGGTCCTAGATGGATTCCTAAGACTTAGTTACACACTAATAAAATATGGGAAAAATTCCCAAAGAAAACGAATCCATATAGAGGGTTAAAAACGCAAATGAAGTCTTAAAGCATGTTTTTCGAGAAAACTCGAAAACGTGACTTTAAGTGGTTTAATGGACTTGTAAAAATTATAGTTGATCATATAACTATAATTAAACCTTAATGAAGGTCTAAGAACCATTAAAATTAAATAAATGAGAAAAATCCGGAAAACAGGCCCAATTGATGAATAGTGCCAAACCGGGAAATTTATGAGCGTTTCTTGCGAAAAGATGAAAACACCCTTGCATAAATAACTGAGGGGACCGGTTTAAGTAGTGAATCAGCATTTCTTTTCAGCAAACTAGCTCCTTATTAGTGAGAAGAGGAAAAAGAAATAAAGTAAAAGGGGGAAAAGTGAAAAGCAATATAGTACCTTACTTCCTCTCTCTCCCCTCTCATTTCTTTATTTCTCTCAGACTTCACTATTTCCTCCTCCCCCGGCTCCTCCATTTCTTCTTCTCCCTCACGCCAGTTGAAGCTCCTTCCATAGCTTCCCTCCTTTCTTTTGCTTGCCTAAGCCTCCACAAGGCTTCAAATCAAAAACTAAACTAACCATCTTCTTAGTTGAGTCAAGGGTAATATTTTTCACCTTTCAAAACCTTCAATGGTTGAAGATGACCTCCATGGGTATAGCCCCATTTGAGAAGAAAATACATTTTCTAGAGCTAGTTCAGCTCCTCTTTGTTTTAAGGTAAAAAAACTCAAAATCTCACGTTCCTCTTCATTCCTCACTTGACCAAAAATTTCCAGATTTCGAACCTCCATTGTTGCTCTTGTTCTAGCTCTGTTTTGTCTTCAAGAAAAGTGTTGAAGCCTTGCTAGTTTGGTTTCCAAATACTTCATGTAGAAATTGGAAGGTAAATGCCCTAATTTTAGTGCTTTAAGCACCTTCCCTTGTTCTATCAATTAATGAGGCTAAGTGACTTTACTTAGTCCCATTTCCTTATTAAATTTTGGTCTAGAGTGTTGGCAATGGCATTGCTTCCTTTGACCGAAAATGAGATGGAAAAGAGAATAGGAGAAGAAAGGAAACACTTGGAAGCTTTAGGTAAATAATTTACCTTAATGGCTATTCTAAATGTTTTAGAATTTTGGGATGTTTCAATAAAAAAAACCTAAAACATGTGCTAGAAATGTGTTGATCGACTTAAGAGAAAATTGTGTTTATGCTTAGGACAATGTGAAGTGTTGTTTGTTTTAAGGGCCTAAGTGCCAAGCAATTTAAGGTTTATGCATTATATTATGATTGATAAAGTTTTGGATGAGATTGTGTGCTGGTAGAATCCACTAAGGATTTGGTTAGCTTGTGTTGAATTGTGCATATTTTGGTTTAGGTGATGAAAAGAATGAAATTTGGATGTGTTAGTATAGTGACGAAGTTATGGCGAAGTTTCTGAAGAAATAGAGTGGATTAGGTGACTTTAAGGGTTAACATGACTTAGGGTCAACTATGAGTTACTAGGGATGGATGTAGTTGGTTAATCACCCTAGAATGTTTGTTGGAGGATTTGATTGAGTTGGACAAAAATCTGTAGGAAGGTCTTAGACTTGCTTGGTGGCAAACTAGGTTGTATAACCTTGCAAGTGAAGGTTGACTTAGGTAATAGAGATGAAATGTCTAGGAAGAGTTTGGTATGGTCAAGGGGATTGTAGGAGGAACAATTGAGCTAGTAAAGTGGTAAGCAAATAAGCATTTTAGAAATCTAAAAACTAAGTTGTAGTGCCGAAAAAGTTGAGTGAAGATTTGTAATTGATCAAGATTTGAGTGAAAGGTTTGATCAAGGATTTGAGGAGGTTAATGTGTGTTTGTGGTGTTAGAACATGTTTGGAAACATGTGTAAAGGCCCTACACTTACCTTTTGCTAGTCCTTGAGCAAAACTTAATTAGAAAAGAATAACTGCTTATGCACAAAATAGATAAACTCAATAATGACGACTAGATAATCATTCCCAACTACCTGGCTCTAATTTATAAGCATCACTTAATCATCCTTATTCTATCAAAAACATACTAATGGGTATAAAATAACACATTCAAATTCCAGAACCGATCAAAGACCTTTGGGCTATTTTTTCTAAGGGATTTTGTAGCCTCTCTTTTTCCGGTTTCCAGCATTCAGCCCTATTTTGCAAGAGTTTCTGAATGTGTCAATGGTCTTCATGATTCAGCCCTATTTTTCAAGGGTTTCTGAATCTAACCATGATTTTCATTAAGAATAGAGAATTTAGGAGAAAAAAAAAGGAAAAACTCTCGGATGTTTCTTTGTTCGGAAGCAATTTTTGCAACCTCATAATACTTCATTTTTTTCCTTTTCTTTTGTGAGAATTTTTTTTCTTTTTTCTTCTCCTTTTTCTTTCTTCTTTCAACAAAACCCTATTTAAGATTTCACCCAACAAACTTTTCACCATTTCAAAAAAGGAAGTAAACATATTACCCAAATGTAAATCAGAGATAAAGATAGGAGTAAGGTAGATACTCATGTTAATAAAAATAATCAAGAAGTTAAAAACAACAATCTAAAAGTCATTTGAAAGCTTACCTCTTGAGAGAACAACCATTTATTCTTCCCTAATCATACTTTGATCAAATACATACAAAAGCTGAGTAGAAAGTCAATAAACTTCAAACTTACTATATTAAATATACTAGAAATGCTTTTTTATAATAACATAAATATATTGAAATAAAGAATTTTTAAGGGGGGACCCCTGCCCTACACTAGGGAGGAACACTATCCCTAGTGTTAAAAAAATAGATAAAGAATTCGAAAAAGAATTTAAAGAAAATAAAAAAAGAAGAATTATGAAAGGAAAGACTCCCCTGCGGTGAAAGAAGACCAGATGCGTGGGAGGGCCCACCCTACACAGCCTTTTGGCTAATTGGCAGATGATTAGAGATCTGAGAAGAGATAGAGACTGATTTCGCATGCTCCCTCGGATTGACTTGAGTGTGAGACGGGAGTTGACTAGGTTGTCTTGGTTGTGCCAGAAGTTGCTGCATTTGCAACTGCATCGATTTATGCTCCTTGAGAATAGTCAAGATCTCTTCGTGAGCATTTTGAGTTGTATTCATCAAAGCCGTCATCATATCGCGAAGTTCAGCCATCTCGGCCTCTGATGAAGATGCAGGTTGGGATGGTCGGTTTGAAGGGGTCTGCATGAATTGCCTTTGACCTCCCTGATAGCCGGCATGGGTTTGAAAATTCTAGAGGGTTGGCCTCCATGCTGCCAAGGCTGCCTAAATCCTATATTATTGCTCACATAGTTCGCTTCCTCAGGTGATGTAAAATATTGCAAATCATATCCCTGGGCGTGTGGTCGTGCACTAACCACTTTCATCTGCTGAGGAAGAGAATTCATTGCCATTTGCTCCACCAACTTTTGCAGAGCACTAACCTTTGTTGAAGTTTGAGCATTGCTCTCCAACAATAGCTCATGACTCTTCATTAATCTGTCAAATTTGTTGTCACCCTCGCCCACTTGATATAAGCCTGCGGTACTACCCTTGGATCCACCTGTGGCCCAATCTCAGATTTCTTCGTGAAGAGATTCAATCCCACTAAGGAATTGATCTCCTGGCTTCTTCAGGATATCAGCACCAAAGGAGGATAGTATCATGGTGTTACATTGATTGACTTATCCTTTGTAGAACAACTGAGAGAGTTGTTCCTTGGTGAGGCCGTAGTGAGGACATGTCCGAAGCAACCCTTTGAATCTGTCCCAAGACTCACAGATGCTTTCCGATCCTGGTTGTCTAAAATTATATATTTCGGCGATCATCTCTAGGGTGCGACTTAGGGGTAGGAATTTATCATAGAATTTGGTTTCCATGCCCTCCCAAGAAAAATGGTACTTGGGGTCAAACTATGGTACCATTTGCTAGCTATGCCCGTGAGGCTATGGGGGAAGAGGGAAAGTCTGGCATATTGAAGGACAATGTTTGAGGCAGTTTGGCTATTTGTGTGCTGCAGGAATTTTGTTATGTGGAGCAAGGCTTCGTCCGGATTCGACCCATCGAACATGCCTAACTCTTTCACGCACCGGATCTGATGATATGGCTTAAGTTTTTGCCAATCATCGTACTCGTTTTGTGTGAGGAGAGTGAGGTTGATGGCGGGCTTCTGGCCTTGACTGGAAGGCCGGTTGATATTACGGACGGTTGGAGTTGCCATTTGTGTAGGGGGTGTGTTTTGTTGGTTTCTTCGCTATCTCAAGGAACAAAGAAAGGTCCTTTTGGGATCGAGGCTGGATAAATCTTCGGGGAGACTGTTCGATCAGAGATGCATTCACCGTAATAACTTCAGGAGGAGCAAAATAAAACATATTTATAACAAAAGAAAGAAAGAAAGAAAATAAAATAAAATAAATAAGAAATGGTCTAAGATAAAACCAAATATATACACAAACTGTAATTACATGAAAATTAAATTTGATATGTGCCGGGTGGGGTGTTGGATATATCCTGCCCGCGTCAGGCTTCCTCCGCAATGTGCCGGGTTATATTACCCGGTACCCCACACGGCATTTCCAAATAAAACAAGTAAGGTGGACAATTTTAACCAACAAGAAAGAGAAGGAAAAATTAAAACGAATGCCATAAACGTAGAACATAAGTTATATATATATATGATATTAACCATTTTTGGAAAATAATAAAAAAATGATGAATTGAATGCGCCGGATAAAGTGCCGGCTATCTCTTGCCCGGCGTCGGACTTCCTCCGCAATATGCCGGGTACAAACACCCGACACCACACCCGGTGTAGACACCAAAAATTCTCACCCCATAAAGTAATTGCGAAATAATGAATATAATAAGAGGGTCGTCGCCTTTCTTTTTTCTTTTTTTTAGCGTGCGTGCCAAAATAAAGCCACCTTTTTATAAGCTTTCGAACTGATTTTTCAAGTATTTTAGAAAAACAGGCCAATCTTCTACAAAAAGTTTCCAACGACATTTCTGTTTCAAAGCCATCCTTTGTTTATTCACTTATTTTACAATCTTATTCTTATTTATATTCCATTCATTTATTTATTCGTCTATCCACTTTTTCTTATATTTTATTTTATTTTGCCATTTACATTAGTGGTTTTATTGTCATTTCAATTTATACACTTTTATTTTCAGCTCACAAACACAATCCACACTTGATTGAAGTCTGGTCCAGCCCAGTCCCTTAAACCCATTCCAACTCCAAACATTGGACCTAGAGGCCCAAACAAAAGCCCAAACCCACTCAAAAACCCTAAACCCCACCCTCTCATTATAAAAACAACTTGTACAGTAGAGAGCAAGGGGGCAGCCGGACTTCCATCTTCATCCACCGGTTTTATTTGGCCGTTCTTCCATTTCCGACACAAGAACAGTAGCCGCATCTCATCCTTAGTGAGAAAAAACACAAAACGTGAGCCTTCTTCTTTTGGACTCTCGACCTGCACCCGAGAATTCACCATCACCGTCATTGAGAAAACTTCCACCAGATCACCACCCCAATCCTTTAAGCCTCAACCCAACTCGTCGGAACTTCCCCGGATTTTCGTTCCACCAGCGCGGTCGACAGTGTAAAGTCTTTGCTCCATCTTCTCCTCTATCTGAAACTGGTTTCGAGCTCTTCGTCCCTTTTCCTTGCGTTTTTTTTTTCAATTAAAACCAGCACCAGGACTTCGAATCGCCATTTCGTATGTCTCTGTCTGCATTGGAAAGCAGAATCTCTTTTCCTCCCAATAATCTCATTTTACACTGTCACTGAAGGCGGGATTCAAGAGATAGTGACAATCTCCCGCGGCGTCGGGACTGTTTTCATAATCAATTGGTGTAACCTGTTTCACCCGGTTTCTTTCTTTTCTCTCTGCGACTGATTTGACCCCTTTCTATATTCCTGTTTTAATTTGGGTTATGAGTGCCCATATGATGAACACCAAGCTCACCATGGGCATCCGGTTTCAAGAAGTGGTGCGAAACTGCAAGCTCTGTTTTATGTGTATTTAAAGACATGGACGGATATCTAGTTAAGCAGTTTTCTGTGGGTATCAGTTCGATGTTAGCATATACTCTGATCTCTTCTCTTTCTCTGTATGTTGCGTACCCTTTCCCCCTTCAATGGTGTTGGACCTTTTGATAAGTGCGCAAACAAATACCAAGTTCATCATTGGTTTTGAGTTCCATGAAACTATGTAAGAAAATGAAATACGAGCTCCGGATGACTAGCTAACGACAGACTTTCTCCCTTCTCTCTTTTATTTTTCTTTGCTCTCTCCCTTTTGCCTCGTATCAATTTTCATTCTGGTTTTTGAAAGAAATCGTCTCGTTTCTACTTATTTCTGGATCTGCCATCATTTTCTAGTATTTCACCATCGGTTTTACCAAAGAAATCCGGATGTTGAGGGCTAAACGAAAAAGAGGGCTGCAGTTTACTGGAGTTCAATTTCAAAGACGATACTGGCTTGTTGTACCCCGTTCCCGTTTGTTTTCCAAATCTGACTGTTTTTCTTATCACGTCTTTTGCGTTAATCTGAATCCATGAGAGGTTCAGGATTTCTGAAAGTATTTGGAAACGAGATAAGGATCCCCAGTGTCTTCTCCCGTTTCTTATCGTTTGATAGTGTGATTGTGATTTTCTCTGCATTTTTTTTCCGGATAAACTGTAGTAGTATCGGTGAAGAAGAAATTCCAATCCTATCGGACTACTCTTGAGCTTCAAACTGGCATCCCTCCTCTTAAGTCCATTTCCCTTACGTATTGAACATCCCTGGTTCTATAGATGTATATATGCGTGCTTACCCTGTTGCGAAATGAGTTCTTTACAGGTACTAGAATCTCACGAGCTGGTGATTGTCCTGATAGCACAACTCTTGTCAGTATGTTGTTTTCTGCTTCAGTCCTACGGATTATAGCTCTACTCCCTAACCACATTATGCCTTCTTTTTTTTCCTCTTTTTTTGGGTCGTTATCTTACCCGACCCATCTCAGGGAAGGTAGTAATCCAGAATGAGCCGACAATCGGCAACACATTATTCATCATTTTCACTTCTGTCTTGTACATTCGATTATGGATACGTATTTGTTTAACTCGTGGATGTGTCCTGTTTTGATTTGTTCCTTTCTCCGCAGAAAAGAATTGCTCTCTTCCCGGGTACTACTTTCTGAACTAAGCAATCTTAGGCTATGGTGTTTAATGTGTATTCTTGAAATGTAATCTGCGTACACTCCACATTCTTTTTATGAACTCTATTGTACATCTATCTTTGCGTTTTGGTTGAATATACGAGCATACTCCTCATGCAATCCTCTGCCCGTTCTGAACTTGTACACCTAGTACAGACTTTTTTTTTCTTCTTCTTAATTACTAGTAAGAGAGTTGAATGTCTAGTATAGGGCCTCTGCGCATACTCTGGTGATGGGTTTCAAATAAAAGTGGGACTAATTATTTGTTAATCTGCTATGCCATGTCTGTATTGATCTTTTTCTTGGATTCAATCTGTAAGTCGTCTATGTTATTTGCTCTTGATCTATCTCTGTGCTGTACATATCCACAACTTCCATTCAGCTTTATTGTTTTTTTTTAATCCATCTTTGTTTTGTTTATTACTAAGCCCTAGTTATTAGACCTTAGGACCAAACCTTAGGATAGAGGGTGAACCCTAAGATTTAGGTGAGCCATGGTCCCACCTAAAAATTGGAGGATCCCTATACCCAAACCACATCTTATTATAATAACATGTATTAATAAAAGCACTTTCTCAAAATTCATCTCAATTTGATTCATCATTTCTTCCCAAATTTTTCAAAGCCCATCAAAGCTCAAAACAACTCGAACAAAAAATCAATCTCGGCCAAAACCCAATCTCGGCCCAAGTCCAATCTCGGCCCAAAACCAACAAGCCCATAATCGGCCCAAAACCAACAAGCCCACAGTTGGCCCAAAACCAAGAAGCCCACAATCGACCCAAGTCCACAAAAGTCAAACCGGTTTGTTTTGACTTGTGATCCGAACTTTGAACCAACTCCAATTTGAGTCCAAGCTTGACCAGCCCCACTTTGACCAAGGCCTAATCCGGTCCGACCTTGACCTTGACCAAAAAACTTTGACCTTGACCAAAATGTTGACCTTGACAAAAAAAATGTTGACCTTGACCCAACCCGAACTTCAATCCAATTCAAGCTCGACCTCAATACAATTCAAGCTCGACCTCAATACAATCAAACCCGACCTCAATCCAAACCGAACTCGACCTCAATTCAAACCTTTTTCATCCAGCTCAATTCAACTCAACCCCAAAAAGAATTTCAAACCATCATTTAATTCAAGTTTTATCAAGTTTTCAAACAAACCATTTTGTGGAATTTTAAAGGAAAAACTCTTCTCACATCACAGAAAACTCTTCTCAAATGCAGAAAGTTCTTCTCACATATACAGAAAGTTTTCTCCTAAAACATTTCTCAAAATCAGGTTCTTCATCGAGAATTCCGAACAACTCCAAATATTTTCAACTTAGCCTCAAACTCAAAGCTAAACCGTTTTTCGGGGAACATGGACGTCTAACACTTTCAAAACACTTCCCTCCTAGTTAGACATCACTTGTCTCCCTTTCCGAATAAAAATCCGAGGCGGGGGACTGGGGTCATAACCTTCCTTGTCGCAGTCTGGATCTCTTTAGGCGGGGCATTAGGGTGATAAACCTCCCCTAATTGCAGCCTAGATTTCTACAAGGCGGGGCGCTAGGGAAGTAACGGCCTTCCTAGTTGCAGCCGGGATTTTAGAATCGTCTAACTCCCTTCCACTCGATTTCAATGTTTTGATTTTAATGTTTTAAACCCGGGAGTTAGAGACGTTATTAGGGTTCGACCGAGAACATCTCATTCATGGTGTTTCTCTTTAAACCCTAGTTTTCGACATAAATACATTGCCCCATCTTTCGAGCCTCGGCACTTACCATTAATTAAGTGTCGTGTTCGAGGGGGTACATAGGGTAATCCCTCGGGATTATCCGCCTTTTTACAATAAAATGATTTTCGTCAATCACTTTCAAACCTCAAATTTAAAAACTCGGGATCTCTATTCAAATACCAATTGCCTCACACACTCAAATAATCTTCAAAACTCCAAATCACTTCATACCCAAATCATCATTCAAACTCCAACTCGCATTAAACTCAAATCCTCTTACAAATTCCAACTTCATTCAAACTTCCAAAGTCTCATAGGCCCGAGCATCTCATAGACTCGAACATCTCACGAACTCGAATGTCTCACAGACCTGAGCGTCTCACAGACTCAATCATTCTGAGGTTTCAATGTCTCACAAACCTGGGCGTCTCATAGACTCTAACCTCCCAAAACCCGAAACTTCTCAATACTTCGAACCCTTCTAAATCTCAAACGCCTCAAATATCTTCAAACCCCACAAACATCAAAACATTCAAAACCCAAAAATACCGTGAACTACGTAAGGTCTGATCTCAACAGGGAGTTGAGTACGTAGGCAACCCACACAGGGTGCGACCCCATTCCAAACAAAAAACCCCTTTCCCCTCTAAGGTGGCTCTCGTACTTCTCAAAATGCTCAAACCTTCTTCGGCTCCCACAAACTTCAAACCATCAGACTCTAAGTCTTGTCTATTCACTCAAGCTCAGACATTTCCCAAATCTTCATTTCATACTCATCCGAATTCCTCAATTCCCTCTTCTAGGCGCTGGCTTGGCAGAAAAGCTCGCCTCACTCACTCTCTCTCTCCTTCTCATCCTAATCCTATCCTTGGCTTTTAAATGAATCTCTTAATAAGGTTTTGAAAGAAGATAATCCCGACAATTGGAGACCGAGGTTTCCTCGGGCACCAATCCGAAGTCGTGGTCGTTGCCACCTCTAAGGGGTGTAACCCAGTGCGAACCCACACAGATTCTCTGGTATGATCAGATAAGTCCTATCCATAGGCAACAAATCATCAGAGTCAATTAACGGTTCTTAGAACCCTCCTTCCTTTCCTTCCTAGTATCATTAGGTCAAACTAGGTGGCGACTCTAGTCAATTCCGCCCTTAGGGCATAAGTCCGCGTGGAGCCCATTGAGAGCGGGTGTAGTGCGCGTTTGCACTCCTCTTTATGCTTTCTGGGAAAGACGGACGATTTAGTAGGTATTGAGGGATGCCAGAATAACGGGTTTTCACCCTCCACAGAATGACAAATTTCTAGGATCTAGACTTCTAAGTTAGACCATATTCAGATAGACCCCCCCTCGTACCGAAAAATCACCCTCCACAGAATGGCGACTCTGCTGGGGAAAACTTGAGTAAGTTTTTCTCAAACTCAAGGAAGACTGAACTCCATTCAAAATTGTCGGGATTCCCCACTTCTTTCAAAACCTTCAAGAGATTCATTGCAAAGCCGCTAGGATTATTCTACTCCACACTCTGAGTGTGTATCTGATGAGGACATATAGGATTTATTAGATCCTCAACAAACATTGCAACAATTGGGTTAATAATTAGCTCACACTTAGAAAGAGACACTTAGGTGTGAATGAATCTAACTTCCTTTTAGGTTAATAAACAACCAATTTGGAACCACTTTTAAGATAAAACCCTTAGCAAATAGGTCGGTGCTAACTTCGTTTGTTTCACTTACTGCTTTTATATTACAATTGCGGGGGTGCATGGGAGGGTAGCTTAGGACATGCATTCCTCTGTGTCACCCGATTTTCCACGAGTCACGGAATCCCGACCGGTCCACGGTTGATTTCCCATGAGCTGGGTCATTTATATATAAATGACTAAACCCACGGGGCAAGATGTCATCGACCTACGCCCTGCAGGCTCATGATCCAAAAATACCCTCCATTATCCGAGTCTAAGCCAGCATATAGTGAACCATGAGCCTTCAGTGTCCAGCTGCCTAATCCGGGTCTAAGACGGGTTTTACGGGTAGTCACCCCCTTGTATGCCGCCTGTCTGACCACCCTTCTATCTTACCCTGAAGATTGCATGGGCTCAGTTCTTCATTGTTCCTCTGCACCACGGGTGTCTCTAAAGCCTGATGTCACGCTACACGTCCATAGAGGATCCCGTATTACCGGATACCCATACATGGCACAACGTAGTCAGTGAATAATTTGGACTTTAGACACACCTGACCGTGCAAACGACGGGAGACCCGACCCCATGCAGTACTTCCCCAAGTTTTCCAAAAGTGGGTATGTTGTGATAATCACCGGCCGTGGCTCGTGTGACTGTATCATTTCGGGTATCCTGACCTTTCGAACTTAAGCACTCCGGACTTTCTTGATGACGTGCCCCACAAGGCATAACAGAGATAAATCCCGAGAGATGAACAGTGAAGGAACGACGGTTCCCCCCGGTGGTATGGAAGCATTGATTGACCTGGAAGGTGATTATCCCAACATTAACACTTACAGCTCCACATCAAAACATAGCCACAATTTCTT
The DNA here is from genome assembly GCA_023374045.1 of Limonium bicolor. Classification (NCBI taxonomy): domain Eukaryota; kingdom Viridiplantae; phylum Streptophyta; class Magnoliopsida; order Caryophyllales; family Plumbaginaceae; genus Limonium; species Limonium bicolor. The sequence continues at coordinate 271,311,772 of CM041777.1, forward strand.
TTATGCTATACATGTGTGCAAACCACTTTTTCAAACCAATCTGTTTCAAAACGTTCAAATTTCTTTTGCACATCTCTTATAGCTGTTTTACGAGCTCGTTTAATTTCAAATCCCACCTAAATTTTTCTCAAAACATTTGCGGTTTTAATCTTGCCACTTCATCTTTAGAATGTTATTCCAAAACAATTTTCATAAATAGATTTCGAAAACCTACTTCTAAAACCTACTTTCTACAAACGAATTTCAAACAACATTTTTTTCACCAACATTATTTCAAAATAGTTTTCGAAAACAGTTTTCAAAGTTGATTTTCACAAACGTATTTCAAAATAAATGATTTAGTCTCCATGTCATGACCCGCTATTTTTGAAGTTCTACCCACCTTCAAGAGCAGCGGTCATTACTGTGGAGCGTACTAGTCATTTCGTGTTTTCACAAAAGTGGTGGATTTTCACATAAGATTTTGTGCTTGACCATTCACCTTTTCCTTTCTCAAGAATATCCCTCATTTCCCTCGTCGGAGCGGATCGAGCTAAAAATCAGAGGCACACCAACCCATGGAGCTAGCCGAGCAACATGAAGACCGACACCAACCGTTCAATTACAAAATCAGAGGCGCACCAACCCGTGGAGCTAGCCGAGCAACATGAAGACCGACATCAACCGTTCAATTAAAATCAGAGGCGCACCAACCCGTGGAGCTAGCCGAGCGACATGAAGACCGACACCAATCGTTCAATTACAAAATCAGAGGCGTACCAACCTGAGCCAAACGACATGAAGACTAGAGACACCGGTTCGAGTTCAAACTATTGAAAATCATAAGAACACCAACCCGTTTTGTTTGATCACAGTTTTGCTTCGTTGTGAAAGCCTGAAAATGAGCCAGCAGTCGGTCAAGCACCCGAAGACAAGCGTGCAGCCGGTCAAGAGGCCGAAAACGAGCAAGCAACCGGTCAAGAGCCCGAAAACGAGCGAGCAGCCCGGTCAAGAACCCGAAAACAAGCGAGCAATCGTTCAAGAGCCGAAGATGAGTGAGTGGCCAATCAGGAGCCCGAAGACGATTGAGCAGTCAGTCAGAAGCTCGAAGACGAAGCAAAAGAATTCGGGAGAAGTTTTTAAGCTCAAACTCCCCCATTTAATGACTTTTAGAATTGATGTATAGGTTTTCCCCTAGCATTCTTTCTCTCTTGTCCATTTCTGAATAGATTACATGTATAGGTTTACACATTCCCTTCGAATTTATTTAGATCAATGTGTATAGGGTTCCCCATCCCCTATTTTATTTGCGAATGATCGAGCATCAAAATTTCTGTTGAGGAAATCCACCACTTTGAAAACACGCGTTTTCAAAATTGTTTTTCTAAAACTTGGTTTCTTTTGGCATGCACGAATAAAGAGAAGAATGAATAAGGAATGACTCCTCTTAGTTATATATCATTTATCAAATTTGCTTTATGGGGCGAGAATTCACGGTTCTACAGGAGGTATCCCCTAAATAAACAACACCAACAAATGCAACCGAGCACAAAGCAAAAAACATGGATCGCATCAACACAAAAAAAAGAGTCGCATCCAGCCATTCAACATCAAGCAAACGACACATGCCTTTCAACCAACCCGTCATCATTCCATCCGTCAATTCCCAAAACCATATCCTTTCATTCAGTCATCACACCACTTCACAATTTGCATTCCAACTGCAAGCCCCAGTTCAGTTGTTGTTCCATCTCAAAGAATGCATAACACGAGTTTCTACCAACCACACTTTCAGCCATATCTCGACCCAATTCATATGGATTCCCGCCAAGTGCTACAGAAGGCACCAGACTGACCAAAGAAAGGTCACCACATCGACTTTCAGCCTACAATCAAATTCACCAGATGAGCGCTCACTTGACTAAAAGGAAAGAGACGTGTCATACCGTGGGACCACCATGCGGGAGTTATCACTCCCTAAAAATCCAAATTCCAAAACCAATCACCAACCCGGCCTCACTGAGAGTCTCTACCCTGACAGTGACCCCAGAGCTAGACCAGCTTCAGAGTTTATAATGGAGGGATGAGCTTCATAGACCATCAACTGGAACCGACTCAAGCGAGACTAGGTGTAGCTTTACCACGCATGCATTGCATCCAAAACGAAAAACGCAAAAAAAAAACATTCTGTCAAAACCCAAAGTCAACCATCTTCATTCATCACTTTCAGCATTTCACGCATCTTATACGTAGTAATTCCATATTACCACAGAGTGCATTGTAGATAGCCGTGTTTGCATACTCTCGTATCGAAACGACATCTTCGAGAAAATCATGAGAGATTGATTGAACAGAGTGCACGAACCACTTAACTCTTGACCATCAATGAACACAAGGGTCTAATCAAAATCAGCACCACACAATCAAGTGAGTAAGTGTGCGAAGAGCGGTATTTTCCCTTGGATTTCAAGTGAACGTTTTGGACAATCCACTGAGCGACGAGGGGGCAGAGAGAGCCAATCGAGGTAAAAACCACGAGCGACTTGTGCTGTCCTTCAGCACATGGAGAGGCACAATTCATAGTGAGATATATGTCGATAAACGAGATACAAACTGTGATTCATGCAAAGATCCGAGAATAGTAAGAAAACAATCATTGACTAATGAGAATGACGAGGCACTTAGGAATAAAAATTCCCACAAACCAAAAAGCTTTGACTGCCCTGTACATAATCCCTTAGTGTGCCCCGCTGAACCTTTCATGAAAAACTCTTTTTCTTCAAAAAAGAAACTCCACAACATGCCATCCCACATATACTTACTCGCCCTTGCAATAGAGGATCTCGAAGGAGCCGGAGCCATGGTCTCTCCCCTACTGTCTTTCGCAAGAACAAAAAACGAAATTTCAAAGAAATCAGTGAGTCAATGCAATCTCACTCAGAGTCAAATGCCAAAAAGAACATCAAAAATGTTCAAGAAGATCGATGTGTCAATGCAACTCCAAAGCTGAAAGCCAAAATATGAAGCAGAGAATGCTTGAGAAAGTCGATAAACCTATGCGATTCCGAAAGCAAAACGCAAGGAAGAAGATCACACACCGAAAAGGAAGGAGAAGAAAGTGAAAACCGTACAACCAAAAGAGGCAAGAATGAGGAAGCCAAATCCAAGGACCAATGATGTCCCGCCAAAAATCAATAAAAGGTTATCAAAAACCCATCTAATCATTCCACCCATGGCAAGGCGAAGCACGTCTTCTATTGCACAAAAGCTCCACAACTCCCAAACAAATCCTCCAGTCCCATGCGACATGCATCATACCCCTCATCCCCGTTATAACCCAATGAAAGACCTCCGACTCGTTAGTTGGTGAACGTTAACTGAAAGTATCGGATCTGAAACATGAATCATAAGCTTCGTGCTTGTTATCAACATGTCCCACCTCACAATACAGGACTATGAGTGAATGAGTGCGACCTTACTTCACAAGGTCTTTAGAGTGCGAGTGACTCTTCGACTAAACCACCAAATCATAATCAGCCTACCCCATTGCAGGAGAGGAATTTATGAGGAACGAAAAGTCCATAACCTCAAAAAGGAAATTCTCAGGAAAATACTGCTCTAAGCATCGAGAGTATCATCACACCGCTTTGCACACACAACCGAACTCACGAGAGATTGACCCGTATCCCTCCATGAGAGGAAAATGATTCACGCCTTCCAATTCAACAATCATTCAAGATCGAATCGAAGATGTCTTATATTCGTAAACCTCATATTAATAGAGATAGGACCGTACCTTCTCTACAAAAACTGCATATGCATTTTGCACCGTATCTAGCATTTAATATTTGCATGCATCATAAGCACTCCATCATCAACACCTGATTGGTAAGAACTCTGCCTAGTCTCGCTGAGAGTCGACTTCAGTTGCGGCAGTTGAAGTAAAACTTCCTATCAAAGGAAATCAAGTTGAAGCCATTCCGGGCTATGTTTGAGCTACGTCGAATCATTATGAAGCCACCCGGGGCCATCCTCGAACTACATCGAAGCATTCAGAGCCATCCCAGGCTACCTTTGAGCTACATCGAACCAAAATAAGGCCATCCTAAGCCGTACGAAGACAATCTCGGAGCCATCCACTGTCATACTCGGGCCTCATCGACACCATTCCCAAAGCCAAGCTGAAGCCATGCGGAGCCATCCTCAACTTTAAGACCATCTCTAGAGCTACACAGGTGCCATCTCAACAGTTCGAGAACAATATAGGAGCCACCTAACATCCCTGTTAGAGCCATTTCATCACCAGGGTCTTGCCTACGCAGTTTCGAACTACGTATGGTCTGATCTCAATACGAAATTGAGTACGTAGGCAGCCCGCCCAGGGTGCGACCACCTCAAAGGAAAAATGCCCCTTTCTTCCTCGCTATCACCAAATAGAGCCATCTCGTAGCCCTTCCCGGAGCCATCCCGAGCTATCCTGGAGCCATCATGAGAGAACCCTGAAGTCATAACCGGGCCGAAGCCATCCATCCATGACCAAGAATTTATCTACCACATCAAAATACGTCAAACACAACACAGTCCACTAATCACATCAACCCACCATTCGACTCAAAATCTTAATCCAAATCGAAACCCACCAACCACCCTAGAGCCGTTGCTCGTAATGCGGTCATGAATCATGTTGGAGCCATCCGACCACACTGGAGCCACCCGACCGCACCGAAGCCATCAACGTAATCCGGAGCCATCAGTCCATACCGGAGCCATCACCACATGCCAAAGTCATCTCAAAATTTCAAACAACTCTGGAGCCGTCTGCTCACATAAAACCTACATCCACAAACAGGGAGTTTAATTTCAATTAATACATTGGTTAATCACCTCACATCACATATCATCTGCATATACCCACAAAATTTGCTCACTATCTGACGCATCTTTACACCTGCTAGACAGCTATTGCGCTACTAGTGCGGTCGACTTTTCATTTTACACCTGCTAGACAGCTATTGCGCTACTAGTACGGTCGCCTTTCGTTTTACACCTGCTAGACAGCTATTGCGCTACTAGTACGGTCACCTTTCGTTTTACACCTGCTAGACAGCTATTGCGCTACTAGTACGGTCGCCTTTCGTTTTACACCTGCTAGACAGCTATTGTGCTACTAGTACGGTCGCCTTTCGTTTTACACCTGCTAGACAGCTATTGCGCTACTAGTACGGTCGCCTTTCGTTTTACACCTGCTAGACAGCTATTGCGCTACTAGTACGGTCGCCTTTCGTTTTACACCCGCTAGGCAGCTATTGCGCTACTAGTACGGTCGCCTTTTCGTTTTACACCCGCGGACAGCTATTGCGCTACTAGTGCGGTCGACTTTTCGTTTTACACCCGCTGGACAGCTATTGCGCTACTAGTGCGGTCGACTTTTCATTTTACACCTGCTAGACAGCTATTGCGCTACTAGTATGGTCGCCTTTCGTTTTACACCCGCTAGGCAGCTATTGCGCTACTAGTACGGTCGCCTTTCGTTTTACACCCGCTAGGCAGCTATTGCGCTACTAGTGCGGTCGACTTTTCGTTTTACACCCGCTAGACAGCTATTGCGCTACTAGTGCGGTCAAATTTTTCGTTTTACACCTGCTAGACAGCTATTGCGCTACTAGTACGGTACCGAACTTGCATTCTAGGCCCGTCATAAGCCCTAGGGCTGGATATCAAGAGGTCCAGTTGAGGCACTCCTAAGCCCTCGTGCACCGTAAACCAATCTAATTGTTAGTATCATAGGCTCGTCATAAGTCCTATGGCTAGATATCAAGAGGTCTAGTTGAGGCTCGTCATAAGTCCTCGTACTCTCGATTGCATTATAGGCTTGTCATAAGTCCTATAGTTAGACGTCAAGAGGTCTAATTGAGGCTCGTCATAAGTCCTCGTACTTCCAATCACATTCATACACTCACGATCGCATCCCATCAAATCACAAAACCGTAGTGAGAATTTTGGCGCCCCGTCAACCTTGATCCAATTCTGCAAGGGTTTGCAAAATTGAATCAAGGGGAGCCATCTGTAGACACCAAAAATTCTCACCCCATAAAGCAAATTGCGAAATAATGAATATAATAAGAGGGTCGTCGCCTTTCTTTTTTCTTTTTTTTTTAGCGTGCGTGCCAAAATAAAGCCACCTTTTTATAAGCTTTCGAACTGATTTTTCAAGCATTTTAGAAAAACAGGCCAATCTTCTACAAAAAGTTTCCAACGACATTTCTGTTTCAAAGCCATCCCTTTTGTTTATTCACTTATTTTACAATCTTATTCTTATTTATATTCCATTCATTTATTTATTCGTCTATCCACTTTTTCTTATATTTTATTTTATTTTGCCATTTACATTAGTGGTTTTATTGTCATTTCAATTTATACACTTTTATTTTCAGCTCACAAACACAATCCACACTTGATTGAAGTCTGGTCCAGCCCAGTCCCTTAAACCCATTCCAACTCCAAACATTGGACCTAGAGGCCCAAACAAAAGCCCAAACCCACTCAAAACCCTAAACCCCACCCTCTCATTATAAAAACACTTGTACAGTAGAGAGCAAGGGGGCAGCCGGACTTCCATCTTCATCCACCGGTTTTATTTGGCCGTTCTTCCATTTCCGACACAAGAACAGTAGCCGCATCTCATCCTTAGTGAGAAAAAAACACAAAACGTGAGCCTTCTTCTTTTGGACTCTCGACCTGCACCCGAGAATTTACACCCATCACCGTCATTGAGAAAACTTCCACCAGATCACCACCCCAATCCTTTAAGCCTCAACCCAACTCGCCGGAACTTCCCCGGATTTTCGTTCCACCAGCGCGGTCGACAGTGTAAAGTCTTTGCTCCATCTTCTCCTCTATCTGAAACTGGTTTCGAGCTCTTCGTCCCTTTCCTTGCGTTTTTTTTTTTCAATTAAAACCAGCACCAGGACTTCGAATCGCCATTTCGTATGTCTCTGTCTGCATTGGAAAGCAGAATCTCTTTTCCTCCCAATAATCTCGTTTTACACTGTCACTGAAGGGATTCAAGAGATAGTTACAATCTCCCCCGCGGCGTCGGGACTGTTTTCATAATCAATTGGTGTAACCAGTTTCACCCGGTTTCTTTCTTTTCTCTCTGCGACTGATTTTGACCCCTTTCTATATTCCTGTTTTAATTTGGGTTATGAGTGCCCATATGATGAACACCAAGCTCACCATGGGCATCCGGGTTCAAGAAGTGGTGCGAAACTGCAAGCTCTGTTTTGTGTATTTAAAGACATGGACGGATATCTAGTTAAGCAGTTTTCTGTGGGTATCAGTTCGATGTTAGCATATACTCTGATCTCTTCTCTTTCTCTGTATGTTGCGTACCCTTTCCCCCTTCAATGGTGTTGGACCTTTTGATAAGTGCGCAAACAAATACCAAGTTCATCATTGGTTTTGAGTTCCATGAAACTATGTAAAGAAAATGAAATACGAGCTCCGGATGACTAGCTAACGACAGACTTTCTCCCTTTCTCTCTTTTATTTTTCTTTGCTCTCTCCCTTTTGCCTCGTATCAATTTTCATTCTGGTTTTTGAAAGAAATCGTCTCGTTTCTACTTATTTCTGGATCTGCCATCAATTTTCTAGTATTTCACCATCGGTTTTACCAAGAAATCCGGATGTTGAGGGCTAAACGAAAAAGAGGGCTGCAGTTTACTGGAGTTCAATTTCAAAGACGATACTGGCTTGTTGTACCCCGTTCCCGTTTGTTTTCCAAATCTGACTGTTTTTCTTATCACGTCTTTTGCGTTAATCTGAATCCATGAGAGGTTTCAGGATTTCTGAAAGTATTTGGAAACGAGATAAGGATCCCCAGTGTCTTCTCCCGTTTCTTATCGTTTGATAGTGTGATTGTGATTTTCTCTGCATTTTTTTTTCCGGATAAACTGTAGTAGTATCGGTGAAGAAGAAATTCCAATCCTATCGGACTACTCTTGAGCTTCAAACTGGCATCCCTCCTCTTAAGTCCATTTCCCTTACGTATTGAACATCCCTGGTTCTATAGATGTATATATGCGTGCTTACCCTGTTGCGAAATGAGTTCTTTACAGGTACTAGAATCTCACGAGCTGGTGATTGTCCTGATAGCACAACTCTTGTCAGTATGTTGTTTTCTGCTTCAGTCCTACGGATTATAGCTCTACTCCCCTAACCACATTATGCCTTCTTTTTTTTCCTCTTTTTTTGGGTCGTTATCTTACCCGACCCATCTCAGGGAAGGTAGTAATCCAGAATGAGCCGACAATCGGCCAGCACATTATTCATCATTTTCACTTCTGTCTTGTACATTCGATTATGGATACGTATATTTGTTTAACTCGTGGATGTGTCCTGTTTTGATTTGTTCCTTTCTCCGCAGAAAAGAATTGCTCTCTTCCCGGGTACTACTTTCTGAACTAAGCAATCTTAGGCTATGGTGTTTAATGTGTATTCTTGAAATGTAATCTGCGTACACTCCACATTCTTTTTATGAACTCTATTGTACATCTATCTTTGCGTTTTGGTTGAATATACGAGCATACTCCTCATGCAATCCTCTGCCCGTTCTGAACTTGTACACCTAGTACAGACTTTTTTTTTTCTTCTTCTTAATTACTAGTAAGAGAGTTGAATGTCTAGTATAGGCCTCTGCGCATACTCTGGTGATGGGTTTCAAATAAAAGTGGGACTAATTATTTGTTAATCTGCTATGCCATGTCTGTATTGATCTTTTTCTTGGATTCAATCTGTAAGTCGTCTATGTTATTTGCTCTTGATCTATCTCTGTGCTGTACATATCCACAACTTCCATTCAGCTTTATTGTTTTTTTTTATCCATCTTTGTTTTGTTTATTACTAAGCCCTAGTTATTAGACCTTAGGACCAAACCTTAGGATAGAGGGTGAACCCTAAGATTTAGGTGAGCCATGGTCCCACCTAATAAATTGGAGGATCCCTATACCCAACCACATCTTATTATAATAACATGTATTAATAAAAGCACTTTCTCAAAATTCATCTCAATTTGATTCATCATTTCTTCCCAAATTTTTCAAAGCCCATCAAAGCTCAAAACAACTCGAACAAAAAATCAATCTCGGCCCAAAACCCAATCTCGGCCCAAGTCCAATCTCGGCCCAAAACCAACAAGCCCACAATCGGCCCAAAACCAACAAGCCCACAGTTGGCCCAAAACCAAGAAGCCCACAATCGACCCAAGTCCACAAAAGTCAAACCGGTTTGACCTTGATCCGAACCTTTGACCAACTCCAAGTCCAAGTTTGACCTTGACCCAACTTTGACCAATCCGAACTTTGACCTCGACCCAACTTTGACTTGGTCCAATTTTGACCAACCTGAAATTTGACCCGGTCTAGCTTTGACCAACCCCACTTTGACCAAGGCCTAATCCGGTCCGACCTTGACCTTGACCAAAAACTTTGACCTTGACCAAAAATGTTGACCTTGACAAAAAAAATGTTGACCTTGACCCAACCCGAACTTCAATCCAATTCAAGCTCGACCTCAATACAATTCAAGCTCGACCTCAATACAATTCAAACCCGACCTCAATCCAACCGAACTCGACCTCAATTCAAACCTTTTTCATCCAGCTCAATTCAACTCAACCCCAAAAAGAATTTCAAACCATCATTTAATTCAAGTTTTATCAAGTTTTCAAACAAACCATTTTGTGGAATTTTAAAGGAAAAACTCTTCTCACATCACAGAAAACTCTTCTCAAATGCAGAAAGTTCTTCTCACATATACAGAAAGTTTTCTCCTAAAACATTTCTCAAAATCAGTGTTTCTTCATCGAGAATTCCGAACAACTCCAAATATTTTTCAACTTAGCCTTCAAACTCAAAGCTAAACCGTTTTCGGGGAACATGGAACGTCTAACACTTTCAAAACACTTCCCTCCTAGTTAGACATCACTTGTCTCCCTTTCCGAATAAAAATCCGAGGCGGGGGACTGGGGTCATAACCTTCCCTTGTCGCAGTCTGGATCTCTTTAGGCGGGGCATTAGGGTGATAAACCTCCCCTAATTGCAGCCTAGATTTCTACAAGGCGGGGCGCTAGGGAAGTAACGGCCTTCCTAGTTGCAGCCGGGATTTTAGAATCGTCTAACTCCCTTCCACTCGATTTCAATGTTTTGATTTTTAATGTTTTAAAACCCGGGAGTTAGAGACGTTATTAGGGTTCGACCGAGAACATCTCATTCATGGTGTTTCTCTTAAACCCTAGTTTTCGACATAAATACATTGCCCCATCTTTCGAGCCTCGGCACTTACCATTAATTAAGTGTCGTGTTCGAGGGGGTACATAGGGTAATCCCTCGGGATTATCCGCCTTTTTACATAAAATGATTTTCGTCAATCACTTTCAAACCTCAAATTTAAAAAACTCGGGATCTCTATTCAAATACCAATTGCCTCACACACTCAAATAATCTTCAAAACTCCAAATCACTTCATACCCAAATCATCATTCAAACTCCAACTCGCATTAAACTCAAATCCTCTTACAAATTCCAACTTCATTCAAACTTCCAAAGTCTCATAGGCCCGAGCATCTCATAGACTCGAACATCTCACGAACTCGAATGTCTCACAGACCTGAGCGTCTCACAGACTCAATCATTCTGAGGTTTCAATGTCTCACAAACCTGGGCGTCTCATAGACTCTAACCTCCCAAAACCCGAAACTTCTCAATACTTCGAACCCTTCTAAATCTCAAACGCCTCAAATATCTTCAAACCCCACAAACATCAAAACATCAAAAACCCAAAATACCATGAACTACGTAAGGTCTGATCTCAACAGGGAGTTGAGTACGTAGGCAACCCACACAGGGTGCGACCCCATTCCAAACAAAAACCCCTTTCCCCCTCTAAGGTGGCTCTCGTACTTCTCAAAATGCTCAAACCTTCTTCGGCTCCCACAAACTTCAAACCATCAGACTCTAAGTCTTGTCTATTCACTCAAGCTCAGACATTTCCCAAATCTTCATTTCATACTCATCCGAATTCCTCAATTCCCTCTTCTAGGCGCTGGCTGGCAGAAAAGCTCGCCTCACTCACTCTCTCTCTCTCCCTTCTCATCCTAATCCTATCCTTGGCTTTAAATGAATCTCTTTAATAAGTTTTGAAAGAAGATAATCCCGACAATTGGAGACCGAGGTTTCCTCGGGCACCAATCCGAAGTCGTGGTCGTTGCCACCTCTAAGGGGTGTAACCCAGTGCGAACCCACACAGATTCTCTGGTATGATCAGATAAGTCCTATCCATAGGCAACAAATCATCAGAGTCAATTAACGGTTCTTAGAACCCTCCTTCCTTTCCTTCCTAGTATCATTAGGTCAAACTAGGTGGCGACTCTAGTCAATTCCGCCCTTAGGGCATAAGTCCGCGTGGAGCCCATTGAGAGCGGGTGTAGTGCGCGTTTGCACTCCTCTTTATGCTTTCTGGGAAAGACGGACGATTTAGTAGGTATTTGAGGGATGCCAGAATAACGGGTTTTCACCCTCCACAGAATGACAAATTTCTAGGATCTAGACTTCTAAGTTAGACCATATTCAGATAGACCCCCCCTCGTACCGAAAAATCACCCTCCACACCCGGCACATTCATAGTATAAAAAAATAAACGAAAGAATTAAAAAGAATAAAGAATAAGGAATAAATAATAAGGCGATTACCAATTTTAGGACTTGGACTAATTCCAAGTCCCCGCAATGGCGCCATTTTGCTAAATACAAAATTGTAAGGACAAACTATATAAAAAATGAATTAAAATAATGAAAGAATTAAATAAACGGGAAAAATCCAGAAAACAGGCCCAATTGATGAATAGTGCCAAACCGGAAATTTATAAGCGTTTCTTGCGAAAAGACAAAAATTACCTTGCATAAATAACTGAGGGGACCGGTATAAGTAGTGACTCAGCATTTATTTTCAGCTAACTAGCTCCTTATTAGTGAGAAGAGGAAAAGAAATAAAGTAAAAAGGGGGAAAAGTGAAAATCAATATAGTACCTTACTTCATCTCTTTCTCCTCTCATTTCTTTCTTTCTCCCACGCCATCCCTATTTCCTCCTCCAGCCGGATCGTCCCTTTCTTCATCTCCCTAACGCCAGTTGAAGCTCCTTCGATGGTTTCCCTCTTTTCTTTTGCTTGCCCAAGCCTCTATAAGGCTTCAAATCAAAAACTAAACACACCATCTTCTTAGTTGAGTCTAGGGCAATCTTTTGCACCTTTCAAAACCTTCAATAGTTGAAGATGACCTCCATGGGTATAGCCCAATTTTAGAAGAAAAAGACATTTTTTGCAGCTAGTTCATCTCCTCTGTTTTAAAGGTAAGAACAACTCAAAAACACACCTTCCACTTCATTCCTCACTTGACCGAAAATTTCCAAATTTTTAACCTCCATTGTTTCACTTGTTCTAGCTCTTTTTTGTCTTCAAGAAAAGTGTTGGAGTGTAACACCCCAACCCGAAATCCAATAAACTGAACGGCGATCACTCCCAAATAAATACAACTGCAGCGGAAATAAATACAACAACCGGGCGGTATTACAATGCCGTTGGCCACCCTTGTGACCAACAATGCTAACTCCAAATACAAACTCCAAAAGTCATGGTCTGAATACGAATACAACCCGAGATACTAGGAATCAAACTCTAATGTAAAATACTTAAGTAAAATAAATGTCTAGAAGAAGACTCCCATAGCTTGAATCTACCCCATCTACACTCGGTGTGGTAATCTTCTCAACTTCAGGTACCTGAAAAATGGGGGTGCCCCCAAAGGGGCTCAGCAAACAATGCTGGTATGGAAAACGTGCAGCCCATCGTCTACCGGCCACACCAACTACTTTGTCGAATGCATGCAGTTCATTTTTATATAAACTGTAAACAAGCATAGCAGGATAATAACAAGTATCCATACAAGGACAATAATGTCACATAGAACAAGACTGCAGAAGGTCAAGTTAGCTGAACTGAAATTCTTTAATGATAGTCGGTCCACACAATGGGACTGACAGGTATAACTGAATATCTGAAATAGTGGAGGTATAGTGACCTCGTTAAGATTGAAAGGTTGGGTATAAAAACCCCAGGAGATAACGTAGTTAAACCCTGAACTGAGAGGCGTGGGAAATAGAATCCCACTAGAGGAATGAAGTCTTCCTCAAACTGAAGGGCATTAGAAACCCGGAAGGAATAGAGTCTTCCTCCCAACTGAAAGTTCCGTCGCGACGTAGATAGGAGACGACCTGAGACAGGTACAGCTCCTGTAGCATGCATGGCCAGATCCAACTGGGCTCCTCGTTCTCGTAGTATAGAATTGTTAAGTTTCATATAAAGACGTTAACCAAGAACACAATGTGTATTGTCAATTATCACGTTTAGGATAATGACGTTTGTTATAAACTGAAGTTAGTGAGAGACTTGAGTACAAGTCCTCGATATACTGAAACGCAGGTATTTAATCCACTGGTATAGTAGTGTTTGTATGCGTGGGACATACACGTTGTAGTCAGCAACATTCACGCACATAAAAATAATACAACAGTGCACAAGAGTAAAACAACAGTTTACATCAATTATCTTGGTCGTTATTTCAAAACAACAGATAGCACACAAGCGGTGTAATCCGGTAGAAAACAGGTTGCAAGAATCCCATACCGTTCACCGTAGACTGTACTTGTTTAATTCCCGGTCAACGTCTGGTCAAACAAAGTCCTAGAATAGGATTAACTGAGAGGGTTAATTTATGTTACCCTTATATAATGATCCTATTGGATCTTTCAACAAATCTCTTATTTGTTATTTCATGTGAGGTTTATTTCTTTTAATTACCTCATGATTTAATGTATAACTTATTTGTTATTCCTTTTTGATTTATTTATAAATCCTTTAATGTACATATATGTATTCATATATTCATGTACTATATTTGTTGTTTATTTTAATTGTCTAAGTGACATAACAACTTATAATTTTCTTAACTATATTTAGATGTCTTACAATGACATAATATTCTTATAATCTCATTATTCTCCTTTTAGTCATAATAATATTTATTTTTCTTTTTAACTTCCTTATAACTACATAAGCCATAGTTCTAATTCCATAATTCCTTTAATTAAAATTCTTTCTTCTAATTCCTCAAAATATCCATATAGGACCTATATTTATTTAAATCTAAATTATTACCCTTATATTTCGGTTATTTATAAATCAACCACATTAATTCATAAACTTTATGTTTAAATTCTAATCTCATTATATTATAGAGTTTTAACTTCTTATTTAGCTAAATTACATAGTCACACTAATATTTTGGTATAGTATTAAGTACTATAACTTTCAAAAATAACAACTTAGCCCCTTAAATTCTTGGCAACAATATTTTATTTCCCATAATTACAATTTAACCACAAAACCTTATAAACTTTGCATAATGCCTTATAAACTATAGTTTTAATTTTAATTCTCCATAAATGCCGAATATATATATATAAATTCTTAAATTACCAAACTAACCCCAAATAATTCGGCTTTGGTCTTGAACTCTCCATTAATTACATTTTCACCCCAAAACTTTATAATAACTTCTTAATGACTTATAAACTAAAGTCTAAATATATAATTCCTCAAAATTTCAAAGGTGAGCCTAATAAATCTCTTAATTATGAATTCGCCCCTTTTTATGTTCTAAACTTTCATAACAACTTTTATAAATTACATAATAGCCCAAAACTTAATAAAATGTTATTTTAACACTTTTTAAATTATCTAAAATTCATAAACTTAATTCCTAACCTTATATTATATTATAATTTCACCAAATACCAATACCCCTTTAGCTCTCGGCTTTCACAATATATACATTAAATTTTGTAAAAATTACATTTAAGCCACTTAACTTAATTAATTAGCCATTTAAGCACTAATGAAATATTTTTAGCTCACCAAACTTTGTGATATAAGTTTATATACCTAAGTAGGTCATTAATACCTATTTATCAATTAAAGCATTCGGCCATTTTATTTGGTGACCATATAGTATATAAAAGTGGATTTATATGTCATAATAATTATACATAAATTCATAGGAGTTATATAACTCATGTAAAAATTATTGTAATGTCTTATATAAATTCTTAGCTCAAAAATAAGCATTTTTGCCCTTGGTAATTTGGCTTGAATTAATATGTAACATAACTAAATTTTGTGACACAAAAATGTGTCTTAAGGTAAATATTTTCTATATAAGTTATAGATTGTATTTTTGGCATATAATACCATATGGTTTCGGTTTTAATAAACCTAGGAGGTGTACATAATTTTTGTATAATTTTTAGAAGCTTAACAAAGCTTATATCATAAGGATTTACTTAGTAAACTTACTTCTTAACAAAGGTGGTTAAGTGCTTGGACTTCTTCTTGAATCTCCAAGCCTTCTCCTAGGTAAACTTGATGCTCCTCTTCGGTTTTATGCAAGAGGTGAAGGTGTTTAGGAGTTAGATCTTCAACAAAGACCTTAAGTAGATTTGTAAGTAGTTTTACAAGAATTTACCTTAGACTTTCCTCCTTATGAATTCGGCACTCCTAAGGTGGATGAAGAACAATTTTCCTTCATCAAAATGAAGTAGAAAAGAACCTTAGAAGGAGTAGAACTTGGTTACACATAAAAATGTGCTTTAAGGATTTTCAAGCATTAAAACTACCTTAAGGTAACCTTGAGATGCTCCTTGGTTTAATGTTGGTTTGGACAACCTCCTTGGAGAACTAATTGGTGCCGAACACTCTTGTTATTCTAGGAAGAGTTTTGCTTCAAGGCTTGACAAGAGATGCTAGGAAATTACCTAAGATGAAGATAGAAGTTAAAACTCCATTAATGGACTTAAGAGCTTCAAAGGAAGAAGATGAAGCTAGAGAGAGAGTTAGGAACCTTACCAATTCGTGAATGAAGAGTGCAAGGAGGGAAATGAGACTAAGCTCACGTATAGGTAAGAGAATGCAATTTGGAAATGATTTTGTTTGTAAATTTTTAATGTCATTTGACTATTCTTTTCCTTAGTTTATTGCATGAGTTATTGGCTCAATAAATGCCTCCTTTCCAGCATGAAAACCGGCCATGTGGTGTGACTAAGCAAGAGTTGGAAAGACAATAATGTTGGCTAGAAGACAAGGTAAGAAAGGTAAGGATATTCCTTTGATTTTTCAATGTTAAATGACTTGTCTTCTTCTTCATGTAGGTGCACGATTTCAAGGTTGAATGGGGGTCTCCATCGGTGTTGAAGAGCCAAGGAAGAGCTAAGGAAGAGCTAAGGAAGGTCACATGCTTAAGAAATCAAAAGGCAAAAAGAAAAGGAATCTACTTTTTGCTTTTAGTATTTGTTTTTGTCTAGCCAACTTGGCCATGTTCTCTAGCATAATTTCGACAGCTCTCTGGTCAAATGAGTCACACATTTCTTTGCCATTAAGTATTATAGCACATGGGATGATGAGTCATTATGTTTTAAGCCTTTTTTAAACTTTAAAGGCAAATTTTATACTAGTTTTTGCTCTCAAAATCGGCCCCTATAGAGAGCCTTTTTGACTAGTCACACCAACTGATTTAGAAGGTCATTTTAACCCTATTTAAGATTACCAATTCGTGGCATGTCAAAAACTACAAGGTAATTGCGTAAAACGCATTTTCGTGACACCCGAAGGTGTGTTTTTGTGCTCTAAGGAAATTTTGGGAAACCAATTGCTTTCATGAGTTCCAAGAGTTTGTAACACTTATTATAGTAAATAAAACATATACTAAGATGTTACATTGGGTTATATGGGGTTACATCCACCCGTGACATAATTTACGGGCCATCGGGACACACCCGGGCAAAAAGGAGCGCTAAGAAATCCTCCTGTGGTTTTTGCTGAATTTTGAGAAACCACTTCGTGGGTTCTCTTTATAATGGTTAATAATGATGTTAGGAACTCAAGGAATTAATTTTATAGGAGTTCGTGCCACCTCGGCACTCCTCCGGACTTTTCGTGCTTTAAGGAGCGGGCGTGAGCACTCCCGAGCGTTTTGCGTTTTTGACTGAATTTAGCTTAGGGAATATATTGTATATTCATATAATAATTGTATGACCATTTGGTTTGAATATTAGAGGGTCATACAAGGTCATGTTTGACCATATGCTTCTAAGGCGTTTTAGCGTTTATGGAGAAACGACTGTTTTTACGTAACGTTCTCATGCATGGGTTTGCATGCGTACGTGAAATGATTTATATTTGGATTATATTCAAATAAATAATGATTTAATAATATTATTTAGATTTGGGGTATTTCATGGAGCCTTTCTAGTTTGGTTGCCAAATACTTCATGTAGAAATTGGAAGGTAAATGCCCTAATTTTAGTGCTTTAAGCATCTTCCCTTGTTCTATTAATTAATGAGTCTAAGTGACTTTACTTAGTCCCATTTCCATATTAAATGCTGGTCTAGAGTGTTGGCAATGGCATTGCTTCCTTTGACCGAAATGAGTTGGAAAGAGAAGAGGAGAAGAGAAAGGAAACACTTGGAAGCTTATGGTAAATAATTTACCTTAATGGTTATTCTAAATGTTTTAGAATTTTGGATGGGTAAATAAAAGAATGAACCTAAAACATGTGCTGGAATGTGTTGATTGACTTAAGAGAGAATTGTGTTAATGCTTAACAATGTGAAGTGTTGTTTTGATTTAAGGGCCTAAGTGCCAAGCAATTTAAGGTTTATACATAATATTGTGATTGATGAAGTTTTGGATGAGATTGTGTACTGGTAGAATCCACTAAGGATTTGGTTAGCTTGTGTTGAATTGTGCATATTTTGGTTTAGGTGATGAAGAGAATGAAATTTGGATGTGTTAGTATAGTGACAAAGTTATGGCAAAATTTCTGTAGAAATAGAGTGGATTAGGTGACTTTAAGGGTTAACATGACTTAGGGTCAACTATGAGTTACTAGGGATGAATGTGGTTGGTTAATCACCCTAGAATGCTTGTTGAAGGATTTGATTGAGTTGGACAAAAATCTGTAGCAAAAGGTTGTATTAAGGTCTTAGACTTGCTTGGTGGTAAACTAGGTTGTATAACCTTGCAAGTGAAGGTTGGACTTGGGTAATAGAGATGAAATGTCTAGGAAGAGTTTGGTATGGTCAAGGCATCCTTACTCCTTCCAACAATTTCAAATCCTCACGCTGTGATGAACAGATACTGAGCACTCTAATTATTACAAACCAAAATCCAACTAAATGAGCAACTAACTGAATACAACAGTCTCCTTAATACGATACATAATAAAACCAAAGGTGTTGTTGAAAGCACAAAAACTGCTACCCCCGGTGTCCCGCTCTGCCGGCTTGAGTCTTCTTCAATAACCTGGAATGTTTGGCCCATTGAAGGGCTCAGCAATCGAAATGCTGATATGCTAAATGTAGTCTTAAATCATTTGGATTCCTTAAGTCGCTTTAGCCATCTTGATATTAGATTCTTTACATGAAATACCGGTTTACAATAACAACAGTAATAACTGTAAACATTAAACAATCACATAACAACTCACCTGTAAACATCAATGTACAATTACACAACACCATAAACCACACATCAATTATCCATAGCAATAACCAATAATCTCACATCAATAACAATAACCAATAATCACACATCAATAATCCAAACAAGATACGCGTATGAAACTGTACTTGTTGTTGGCCACCTGGCCCTTATCCTTTAAAACCAATCACTTAACCCTTTCAATTAATTTCGACCTCAGGCGTCATGTCAAGACAACCCCTTAATAACTTATTAATGGACGATAGTCCCCTGGGTTCCAATGGAACCGTTACCAGCTGACCTTATGGCCCTGGAAAAATATTTTGACCGATCCGGTCGAACCTGTGCACCAACGGCAGTGCCCTCCGCCATCTTCAAATTTGGACTGATGGGATTCCTTGAGGTGACTCCCCATTGAAGTCTCTCGTAGTGATCACGATGCGCAAACCAGAAGTCGAAACAGTCTGGATTCCTCTCTTTATAAGTTAGCCCTTTTTGTCAGTGACATAATAACCAATCCTTGAGTTAGACTATAACAGTTGACCATCAGTTAGGTTCAATAATACCTAAAGGTCAGTTAGTCTTGTTCCAGTTTAGATGTGTAACGTCCAGTCATAAGACGTTCGCGTAAAGATACAACGCAACAATGTTGAGCAATACAGTATACAATATCATATACATAAAATCACAGATATCGCTCTTAAACAATGAAATACCCCTAATTAATTTAAATTAATTTAGGGGTTTTTTATTTTATTAAAACGTAAATAATACCATTAATTATTATATTATAGTATGGAATGGTGAATAATAATCCTTATATCCTTATATGGAGTTATGAAAATTAAATCATGGGATTTCTCCATTTAATCTTAAAGAAAAATATTAATATTGGATTACCATATATTATTATATAGTATTATGAATTTAATAATAAGATTTATAAGTCAATAAATCTTGGAAAAATTTACTAAACACTCCAAGTATATTATAAAATTTAGGAAGAGTTGGAACATTGTTTTGAAACATAAAAGTCAATATAAAATTCTAGAAACCCTAAAGCCTTTTAAGCCTTGCTAGGGTTGAATTTTTGAGAATGGTCAAACCAGCCATAAACCTATACCAATAAATAGGTTATGGAAAACCATGAAGATCGATAACAAGAACGTCAAAAACGGATCATCCTAGCCAAAGTTATGATAAAATGAAGTTTATAGCCAAAATTTTGAAAAAAAAAAATGCTGATGTGGCAAGTCTGCTGACTCACCCGTGCGCCTCGGGATATGCGCCCAACACTTAGTCAATTTTATCTCCTAGTTTTCCGGAAACCGTAAACCAGTTTTGCCCTAACTTGTGACCTTCATAACTTTCTCATCTTTTGGAATTTTTGAGTGCCGTCTTCTTTGTGTCTTCTCCTATACTTCCTCTTTACAACCATAACTCACACTAAACCCAGTTCATCCTAAATCAACCGGAAATTCGATCCAAGTAGCCACCCTTGCGAAACCGAAACTACAGATTCCAGTTTTCCTTCGATTTCAGGTAAGATTCGTCTTGCCATAACTTCCTCATCTTTCAACCAAAATTCGATTTCTTTAGCTCGTTGTGTAGATCATTAAACCCTCTACAACTTTCATGTTGATGACCAAGGCTGATTCATACCGATTGGGAGAGAGAGACGTCTAAGATCTCGATTCAACCACTGCAATAAATTATACCGAAACACAAGGTATAAACTCGTAACTTCCAGCTCCGATTTCTTTCTGTGTAGTGCAAGTTAGGTGAGTTCTTGGCTATCATTGTGTAGAGTTAAGTTCCTCTTTAGATTAAGCCCAAGAACTAGTTCCTAACTTGATCTGTACTGAAAATTATAGCGTTGCAAAGTTTGCTACTCAATCGGGTTGTAAGGGGGAATTTTTCCAGAATCCGATTTTGAATTCCGTCGATTCGAGCTATTCCTGAGTTTCTTTCAAATTCTTCGGATGATGCTAACCGATTATGCATTGTCGACCAACCTATTGTATATTATGCACTAGATTGGAGAATTTGGTAGATTTGTTTCGGAAACCGATATAAACCCTAACTTCAAAACCAGAATCGAAAACCGATGAATCCCGCATGTGCTAGCGAATTTGGTTCATTAGAACCGAATTGAATTTCGAAACCATAGAAACAAGAATCACTCAATTTGGTTCTGTGATTTTTGAGGAAATCGGAATTCGTACTCGGGTGCTGTTCTGTAGTCTCTGATGAACTCAAAGATCTCGTGCCGTCCGATCGTAGTTAAGAGAACGGACGGCAGATTAAAACGTTTCAGATTTAAGTATATTAAGGTTTTTTTATAATTCCAGTAAATAACCCTAATTTTGAATTAATTAAAATACCTTCCCGAATGTGTTTTGACTTGAAATTTTAACATAGATTCCTTATAAAGCTAGTTTATTTTGATATAATTAATATGGTTTGGAGTTTTTAAACGTAAGTTATGATTTTTTCAAGTTACGGGTATTATGGAATTATTGGTTAAATTAAAAAGATATTTTTAATTAAATAAATTTTTTTATAATATGTCTAAAATGTTATAGCTACTATATATTAATTTGGGAATTTTTGGCAATGGTACTGGGTTTAAAAATTGTTTTTATGAGTTTTTTCATAAGTTAACTTTCATATCGGTTTTTAATGTAACACAAATTAAAGTATGGTTTATTAATAACTTTTTAAGCTGGGAAAATAAGGAAAACAATTAACAATTTATAACGTATGTTTACAAATGTTTTGGCAATATCTTTTAAAGAGGGTGAATTATTTCCATATATTTATATATACTTATTAAATAGAAACTTTGTTAAATCAAGGAATTTAATTATTCTACATCTTATTTATTTATATGGGGTTAAATATTCTTAATCAAAACTAGGAATATATATATATTTTCACATATATAAAAGGAAATAAAATTGTACTTAGGGTAAAACAGGGAGTTTAGTTACAACACTTATATTAACATAATACTATAGAAGCAGTTCCTAAGTGTAGTGACAGAAATACTTATAAAACATACATGAATGCATATTAAATGTTTGAAGTTAATAGAATAGTTTAAATATAATAGTACATTAGGGGAGTCTTAATTAAATTCTAATACAGTATACGTCTAATATATTAAATAAATAAGGAAAAACACTTTATTTTCTAAACCGTTATCGGTGTGGTTATGCCTAAAAGTTATTAAACATAATTAATACATAAAATTTCCTAACAATGTTATGGATAAATCTTAATGCCCTCTCACATAAGGATATATATATATGTTAATATAAATACATTAAAATAGATGAGGGGAATAACATCCCTTGTGATAGTTATAATAAGAAGGATATATAATATAATTAAACCTTAGGTTTTAATCGTGGTGTAATTAAATAGTCACTATTAACTTAAGGGTTTAAATTAGCACAACATAAACGTAACACTGTCTTGGGCCCACCTACTGAGCCCAAGTTTATGAACTCCAAAAGCCCACTTTACACAATTCAAGAGAGTTTGGGCCACTCTCATTGAAATACCCCAAACCTTCATATGTTGGTTAAATGTTAAACTATGGTATTCAAAGGCTAAAAAGTGCCTTAACAACATCAGTGAACAATTAAACCAAGCAAAATACAAGGAAACACCTTAAGGTCAATTTAAGCAAATAATTGCTCTAGACTTGGTTAACCTTGTATAAAACCTAAAGGTCATTTCTAGACCTTGGAAATATGTTAATGAACATATTAAATCAATTATTGAAGAAAACCAAGCTTGAAAACAAGTTAAACACAAAATGTGCTTTAAGGAGTCTTAAAGCACATTTTTGGAAAATTGTCTTGTAAATGAGTTTTGAATGGCTAGGTGTCCATCATTACTCTTAAATAAATATGTGTACTAATTTGTAACACATTTGGAGGTCTAGGTCAATGGGAAATCAAAAATTTCACATCTATGTGCCTTGTTTTTATGAATAGTGACTTTAATAAGCTAGTTTGTAACATATGTTGTTACAAGTAATTAAATGGGTCAATAAAGACCAAACTATCTCTAAATAAATGATGGGGGCCGGTTTTTATTAAGGTGAGTCACCACCATGTAAAAATCAAATAAGGAAGGAAGGGTAGGAAGGTAAAAAGGAAGAAGGTTACCTTTTAACATGTAATATCTCCTAAAAGCAACTCACTTATTTCATTATCTCATTCCCTTCTTCATTTCACACGGTTGCAAGCTCTCTTCAACCTCTCTTCATTCTCCATTTACGTTTGCAATAATACACACCAAGACTCCATCTTTGACCACATGTAACTCCTAGCTCCATGGTCCAAATTCAATTTCGAGACCACCGTTCTTCTAGTTGAAGCAAGCTCTACACTTCTATCTTTTCAAGACTTCAAAAGCTCCATTTCGGTGCCATGGAGATTCACCATTGAAGGAGCTTGACCACATCTTTTTACACCTTGTTGTTCTCCTTTGCTTCAAGGTAAGGGAACTCAAAGAAAATGAAGTTTCCCTCATGTTTTGGTGCTGTCCGAAAATTCACCATTAATGGTGTCCTCTTGTTCTTCCATAGCTTCATTTCAACCTTTCATGGACTAGGTGAAGTCCTCTCTTTGTATATGTACAACTCTCTTCAAGATCTAAGGTAAAACAACTATCCTTGTGTGTTAAGACAATATGTATAACCTAGGGTTTGTAAGTGAGTTTAAGCATGAAGCTTGAATGCTCATTGGTTGTACTTGTGTGTTGGTTAGAACATTGGCAAGTAACCAAGTGCTCTTGCCGATTTCCAAACAAGGAAGAACAAGATGTTCAAGTAAAAATCTGGAAGGAAAGAGGTAAACAAACTATCTCAATATGATTTAAATGCCAATGGTAAATGAGCTAGTGAAATGCTCTCAAGGAGTTTATTAAGGGCATATGTATTGTTGGGTGTATTTGCAGGTCAAAGGCAATATATACTTGTGGAAATTCAGTGTTTAAGGTTTAAGCAATTTAAGGGCCTAAGAGCCATGTTATTTAAGGGCCTAAGTGCCAAGCAATTTAAGTTAAGCACTATATTGTGTTGTGGTGTAATTTGGTGAAGGTTTGTGTGTGATGGTGTTCTTGATGGATTAGGTGATCTTGAATGTTAAGGGTAAACTATGAGTTTTGGAATGATGATATGCTAAGAGAACCTATGGCGAAAATTTGTAAAATGAATAAGGAGTCTTAAGTGTTTAAGTGAACTTTGGTGAACTAGGAAATGTAAGGAATGGGTAAATGTTTTGCTAAGGAAGAAAACATGCATTAAGTGTTCTAAGGTGCTACAAGGACTTAGGCATTATCTTGGAGTTTTAGAAATCTAATGGGTGTTCTAGGATGTGTTCAAGTCTTGAGAAATTGGTTTAAGGTTTAGGTAATGTTGGTAAATGTATAAGAAAATGGGTAACAAGTTGGACAATGTTTTAAGGTGAATCGAAGTGGTATTTTGGCATTAGAATATACCTAAGATCATATGGTAAGTTTATACAATTAATGGAGGTGGAGAACTAAGGCAACAACACTTGAAAAATGCAATTTTAACAATTCTGTAGGTTTGGTCCGGGACCTAGGTTATGGTTCAAGTCCCGGACTATGCATGAAAATAGGCCGAGAGTGCACCACTGGTTTTGGTCCGGGACTTGGGGTGAGTACAAGGTCCCGGACCACCCTATGAAATACGCCGAAGATTTTAAGTAAGTGCTGGTCCGGGACTTAAGGTAAGGACCAAGTCCCGGACCACTCTAAAATTGTTGTTTAAGGTTGGAAAATGGTGTCTAATGATGGGGATTGATGGATAATGATGTTGTAAGGTTATTAAGGACATGTTTGGTGAGTTATAATGACAATTTGGTGGGTGGGAAGTTGGAATAAAATGTGAGAGTAAATCAAGTTAAAAATGTTAAGTCATTTAACTAGTTAACGGGGATAACTACGGTCATTCGACGTTACACAAACATGTTACCCCAATGTTAATGAAAACAACTTTAATGTACCAGTTGTTCGAGAATTGTTCGAGGAACGTAAGTGGACATGGTGGAGTGGACTCCGGAGACAGGTATGGTTTTCTTGCAACCTGTGTCCTACCGGATTACACCGGCTTGTATGCCAATGTGTTTTTCTGTGTGTTTGCCACCTTGTAAGATAAAACATGAATGAGTTTATAGTAATTCATTTATGTGGCGAATTGGTCCCGATACCGTTTAACCTCAATAAGTGTTAAACCTTAGCTAACCAAATCTAGGTACACATGAGATATCGGTATTCGGATTTAACGACCCAAACCTTGGGAACGTTCTAACCACGGCTATGCGTGAGTTAGTTGTGTATGGTTATTGTTTGCAAGTGTGTGAACCTCCCTTGCGTGTTTAACTCGGTTGATACCGTATGGTGTGTGGATGTGATAGGTTCCATAAAGGAGCTCTAACTACTTAATTATAAGTATATGTGTACTAATGGGGGGTGAGGAGTCCGGTCATGTTCCGGCCACGCGTGTGATGGACGGGAGTCGATGTCATACCCGGTTCGACTCTCTTGGTGTATGTTAGGTTGTTTACTCATTGGGTTTCCAATCTTCCCTTTAGCTTAGCCAAAGCTATATTACTGACTCACGTCGGTTTACTGGGGCATACAATGGTGGTTCGGTGTGCTTGGATGACTATATCCGACACACCTTGGGTTTTAAGTTAACCGTTCCATTTAACAGACGGTAACAAGGTATGTAACGAGCTTATCATGAGTTTGGCAACATTCTCTAGGCTCTAAAGTGAACTAATTATGGTAGGGACGGTTCCTAAGAGGACCGTACCCGTTATGTTATGTGTTGTTTGTACTGCAATCGCTATAGCGATGCGGTGCTATAGGTTGTAAATTATGGAATATGTGGTCATGGATATGAAACATAGTTTAAAATAAAAGGTGTCTAAGAATAACCCGATTAATGGGTAAGTGTCGTCTATTAAGGAAGTATCTCCGTTTAGAGGAGAGCCACTTTAAGGTTAAAGGTAATAATGGATGGTTTGTTATGTGGGGATGTGTTGGTATTGTTGAGCCCTATAGTTGGGAGTATGCAATGTGTTGTGTGTTTATGGTTTACATGCGTGATTTAAATATAATCAACTGCATGCTAAGACGACAATTAGTTGTGCGTGGCCCGGTAGCATGCGGGCTGCGGGATTACCATACCAGCAAAGGTGCTGACCCCTTGGGGGCCACCCTTTTCTCCTTTTTCTATTTCAGGTACAAGGAGCTGGAAGCCGTTCGAGAGTAGGACGGGGTAGATGTTTGTACATTGGTAGCCCTTTAATGGTGTATGTATTATAGGTGTAGTAAGACCGAATTTGTTATCGGCATTGGTTAATGAATACTCGGTACAGTGGGGGATGTATATGTAAATAATTGTTGGAAATGGAATCAGGATTGTATGGTGTAGTTGCTCGGGGATCTAGTCCATCAGACCGATATAATATGTATGTATTAGCCTTGTTAGCCACGTGGGTGGTTAACGGCGTGTAACACCAACGGATTAAGTAATGTGATGGTTTATGTTTCCGCTGCAGATGGTTATAAAGTGCGACGTTGTGGATGGGGTGTTACAAAAAGTGGTATCAGAGCGAAGTATCGCTCTGATGACTGAATTACCGAGCTTAGGAAGTACCGAGATAAGATTTTAGTACTTTGGGTTAAGGGTTGAGTGATAGCGTGAGAGATACGCTAGTTAGGAAATACCAGTGTGTACTGGATACCTACTATATCCATCCCGCCCTCCACAACCCCTATTTTATGACTTGGGAAGGAACGCCAGAGAGATGAAAGCCCTCTCTTACCCGGGAAGACCCGGTCTGGCTGTTATTAACTATCTTGTAAGTATGGGGAACCTGTCATACGGTAGATTCTGAAAAGTAGAAATCCCGGAGACGGCTCCCAGGTGAACAACTGTAACCGCACTGGATAGCAAGGAATGAAGAATCTTGTGTAGGGAGAATGAAATTTCCGGCAACCTGGGTCGACATGCCGAGCAGTCGAAAACTACCAGCTTGCAACAGGCAAGAAGTGAAATAATGAAACCCGAGACGAGAGTCTACGGGATAGCAAATGTTAGATAATGGCACCAACGTTATACCAACCGACAAAGGAACTACAACGTAGTACCCAGACAAGAGACAAGTCTCAGTAACCACGACAAATGCGTGGAATGGGCTACGAAGAGGATGCAATAATAAGTAAAAGGGGTCTCCCAGAATGGGAAACACCCTAGTAAATGATTATTAGAGGAGGACAATGAGAAGTTGTGCAGGAGATTAGTTACCAATTAGAGTATCCAAGTAAGGACCCATGAGACCACTGAATACGGTGCAGACAAAAACAGTGCCGCAGCCGGTACATGTTGAACCGACAGCCAGTTAACAGGGCGCACTTGCCGTGGCAAGTGCAGCTATAACAGGGCTGTTCGAGGAAAAAAAAAATGACAACTACAAACTACTTAGTAAAGTACCCAGAAAATAAATGTGATCATCGTAACCGTGGAAGGGCTTAACAGCCTAACCTTTGTAAATGGGAATATACCAGTCGGCAAGAAGCTAGACTTGGTTAAGGCAAGAAGGCATTGTGAAACCATGAGAAAATTTTCTTTCAAACTCAGATTTAATTTCAAACTCGTTTCTTTCAAAACCCAATTCTCTTTTAAACCAATATTTCTTTCTAACCTTCTTTCAGACTAGTTTACCTTGTAATAACCGGACGGAAACCGGTGAACCCGAGGGTAGCAACCCGACGGTATGGGTGGAGTTCTTAATGATACAACGGTGGATAAACCTCCCCTAGATTAAGTTCGGGAAACAGGGGATGTATATTGTCAAAGGACAATATAAGGGAGTTGACAACAGAATACTTCACCTAGGCGTGTGACGGACACTACGAGTGTACCAACTGAAATGTGGGACGACCGCACTCCGATAGGAGCATGTGGGCCTGACAGACCTACTTATGGATAAGTCGGGTAAGTAGTAATGTATCAGTATGATACCCCATATATGTATACGAGAAGAGTCCGAAACACGGGAAGTAGTCGACTCCATACTACGGTCAGCAGTAAAAGTCAAGTAAGAGCTAAGGATTACCACGAATGGTTGAAGTAAAGGAACCCAGTTGAGAAGACTAAATGAATTGGTAAATACGTCCAAGAGAATGTATAGGGTCAAGAAGTGCGAAGAGCACGGATGGTTATGTAAACATCACATATGTCTTAGGAAGCTGAAGGAATGAGACATGGTAGCTGGAACGAATACCCAGCTAAGAACATAAGAAGGCGAAGTTTACTGAAAGCACCCATGAGTGCAAGCCAAATGTAATGACAAACCTTAGCAACACCCAGGAGCAATCCTTGAGGGGTGTTTGGATCAAACATTGTCGAATGAGACAATGTAACAGAAACTCAAGAGTTGAAATAATTACTCGGGTTAAACACCGAAGAGAACCCACTTAACAGTAGGACCCTAAGTTGCCAAAGAGACAACTTGGAAGGAATCGAGATGTGACGACCTTGTTAAACCATGTAATGTCGTGCAGAAAAGTAATTGTGTGGAAGTAGCCTTTAGTGAGCAGAGCTCGAGGCAGTGGCTTATAAGCCACAAGCAAGACATGTTATGTCAAATTGAATCAATTGTGGAAGTTTGTGTTACACAAGAAAATAAAGCGGAGAACGAACCACTGCTTAAGAGTGGGGATACCTCTCAATATTGTGAAACCGCAGGAGCGGTAGCTGTGTGAACCAAGTTTAAGAAATATATTAAGGATGGACCATGTTATTATTGTGGAAGAACAGCTAGTTTACTAGCATGTAGGTATAACGTGGAGCACCGAGCTGAGTAACGCCGGTTTATAACTCAAAGTGAGCAACGCTCAAGGAGCATTCAGTAGTCATCCATGAGGATGATGCAAGTATATGTGTGGAAACTAATATGACAGTGAATACCATGTAAGTTAGTGTTGTGCAAGGAAAAAGAACACGGTACGCAGAAAGCGACCGTTGTATAAGTATGGATTAGGTGATGGTATGACAAATAAGCGGAGTGATGCGTTAAATCCAGTAAAGATACAATGGGAAGTGATAACAAATAAACTGGACAGTAAGCCAGTAGCCGGTATTATGAGATAAGAATCTCAGTGAAGCACAGTGTGAATTCCTATGGCAATTGCATGAGAGATTTACTGCCAAGAGTTTACGCCTCTGCACTCTGTATGACTGAGTGTTTTGGTATTGCGTTTGCACAGTAATGATCGAGTGGGATAGCTAGGATTTGGAAGATGATAATGGTGGAAGGCGAACAAAGAGAATTATAACACTATAAGACTGAAGCATATGAAATGCAAGGTCATATCAATGAAATGATACAGGTGCAGAATTAAATGTGGAAGTAGGAGAATTGGAGGTGTACAATACAGTATGGATAACGAATGGACAGGTCAGAATCGAAACTGGTTAGGAGTTAAGAAAACTCCAATGAGAATTCTTGGTAAAGGAACTAAACCGCTAATATGGTCAAGATCCTTTAACAGACCGCGTGGTAGTTAAAACACTTCACGACGGCAGAACATTTGAAGCCAATGTTCAGTGATTGATTACGTGGGCGTAATCCCTTTAAGGGGGGTAGAGCGCAAAGCCGCTTAGTGTGTTTTACCGTACAAGTGTACGTGAACTATGTTGTGCATAGCACAAAAATAATTGGTTATGATGGTTGGCATGGTTAATAATTGGTTATGATGGTTGGTTTGGTTAAATGGTGGTAATGCGCACAGAAGATGCGAAATACCATTGTGGTAGGTGAGACTACCTGGTAATGGTTGTGGGTAAGTACAAGTGTTAGGAGTAAATAAACCCCAATGGTGTGTTTTGCATAATACCAAATGTGACACGATGTATTGTATTTTGATTAAAAATGTATATATATATACAGTGTGGTGATTTATGAAGGGTATGAAACTGACATGGAACCTAGTAAGAATTAGATTCCCTAGGTAACTTGATTAAAAGAAAATGGATATAATTGATGGACTGAGTTCTATCCCTTGGAGATGTGATGATTATGATTAGAATGATTGAAAAGATAGAAAGGGAAATGTGTGTATTATTTGATCCTTGAAAATGAAGTGGGAGGTGGAACTTGATTTGCATGTGATCAAGGGAAGCCGAACACAAATTGGGGTGGAAGAATAGTTCAACACTGATGCTGATCACATCAGGGTTGGATGACTCTTGAAGCTCCCTATAAGTGGTCACAAGTAACACCACTAAGAAAGGATGCAAAGAGCATAAGTTGGACTTGGAGTTGTATTGAACTTTCAAAAGGGTTTTCAATTGGTATTTCCAGAACAGTGGATTGATATTTTGAATAAAGGATTCTCTTGTTTACTTAACCTGGTAAAGAATATTTTTTTGTAGTACTTGCTCACGAGCTGAGGACGTATGAGCCTTTGTCTTCGGACCGGTGACATGAGAAGTACATATGTTAAAACTTAAGTGAATGTTTTGATCTCCCAAAGGAACGGGGACCAGAAGGTGTCCATCGCGACCGGGTTCTGCGGGGATCACAGTGTATATGTACTCAACATGGGACTCGAGCCCATGAAGAGATGGAAAAGGTATTTCTGGTTGTTATACATGCTAAGGCATGTTGTGTGGTGCGAGTAATAAATATTACTTTGACCTTGAGTCTTAATAGGGTTGAGTTCTGAAATGATTATGTTACCTGGGCCTATGAGTCCAAAGGTGGTTATGTTACCCAGACCTGAGAGTCTAAGGGTTGTTATGTGAGAAGTACATTACATGTTAAGGTACCCGGACCATGAGTCCGAGGTAATCATGTAGAAATGATATGTTTATGGATGGATGTGTATAATGTACCCCGGCCGTCAAGTCCGAGGTGTGGTGTAAGGTGGTGTTGGTAATGGAAGTTTACTTGAAAGTAATTCCCGTTTCTAATCAAATGATGTGTTGGAAATGTGAACTTCGAGGACGAAGTTCTTTTAAGGGGGGTAATTGAAATACCCCAAACCTTCATATGTTGGTTAAATGTTAAACTATGGTATTCAAAGGCTAAAAAGTGCCTTAACAATATCAGTGAACAATTAAGCCAAGCAAAATACAAGGAAACACCTTAAGGTCAATTTAAGCAAATAATTGCTCTAGACTTGGTTAACCTTGTATAAAACCTAAAGGTCATTCTAGACCTTGGAAATATGTTAATCAACATATTAAATCACCTATTGAAGAAAACCAAGCTTGAAAACAAGTTAAAACACACACAAAATTTGCTTTAAGAGAGTCTTAAAGCCATTTTTGGAAATTGTCTTGTAAATGAGTTTTTGAATGGCTAGGTGTCCATCATTACTCTTAAATAAATATGTGTCTAATGTAACACATTTGGAGGTCTAGGTCAATGGGAAATCAAAAATTTCACATCTATGTGCCTTGTTTTAGAATAGTGACTTTAATAAGCTAGTTTGTAACATATGTTGTTACAAGTAATTAATGGGTCATAAAGACCAAACTATCTCTAAATAAATGATGGGGGCCCGGTTTTTTATTAAGGTGAGTCACCACCATGTAAAATCAAATAAGGAAGGAAGGGTAGGAAGGTAAAAAGGAAGAAGGTTACCTTTTAACATGTAAATATCTCCTAAAAGCAACTCACTTATTTCATTATCTCATTCCCTTCTTCATTTCACACGGTTGCAAGCTCTCTTCAACCTCTCTTCATTCTCCATTTACGTTTGCAATAATACACCCAAGACTCCATCTTTGACCACATGTAACTCCTAGCTCCATGGTCCAAATTCAATTTCGAACCACCGTTCTTCTAGTTGAAGCAAGCTCTACACTTCTATCTTTTCAAGACTTCAAAAGCTCCATTTCGGTGCCATGGAGATTCACCATTGAAGGAGCTTGACCACATCTTTTACACCTTGTTGTTCTCCTTTGCTTCAAGGTAAGGGAACTCAAAGAAAAATGAATTTCCCTCATGTTTTGTGCTGTCCGAAAATTCACCATTAATGGTGTCTTCTCCTGTTCTTCCATACATAGCTTCATTTCAACAACCTTTCATGGACTAGGTGAAGTCCTCTCTTTGTATATGTTCACAACTCTCTTCAAGATCTAAGTAAAACAACTATCCTTGTGTGTTAAGACAATATGTATAACCTAGGGTTTGTAAGTGAGTTAAGCATGAAGCTTGAATGCTCATTGGTTGTACTTGTGTGTTGGTTAGAACATTGGCAAGTAACCAAGTGCTCTTGCCGATTTCCAAACAAGGAAGAACAAGAATGTTCAAGTAAAAAATCTGAAGGAAAAGAGGTAAACAAATTAATATCTCAATATGATTTAAATGCCAATGGTAATGAGCTAGTGAAATGCTCTCAAGGAGTTTATTAAGGGCATATGTATTGTTGGGTGTATTTGCAGGTCAAAGGCAATATATACTTGTGGAAATTCAGTGTTTAAGGTTTAAGCAATTTAAGGGCCTAAGAGCCATGTCATTTAAGGGCCTAAGTGCCAAGCAACTTAAGTTAAGCACTATATTGTGTTGTGGTGTAATTTGGTGAAGGTTTGTGTGTGATGGTGTTCTTGATGGATTTAGTGATCTTGAATGTTTAAGGGTGAAACTATGAGTTTTGGAATGATGATATGCTAAGAGAACCTATGGCGAAAATTTGTAAAATGAATAAGGAGTCTTAAGTGTTTAAGTGAACTTTGGTGAACTAGGAAATGTAAGGAATGGGTAAAAATGTTTTGCTAAGGAAGAAAACATGCATTAAGGTGTTCTAAGGTGCTACAAGGACTTAGGCATTATCTTGGAAGTTTAGAAATCTATGGGTGTTCTTAGGATGTGTTCGAGTCTTGGAGGAATTGGTTTAAGGTTTAGGTAATGTTGGTAAAATAATGTAAGAAAAGTGGGTAACAAGTTGGACAATGTTTAAGGTGAATCGAAGTGGTATTTTGGCATTAGAGTATACCTAAGGTCATATGGTAAGTTTATACAATTAATGGGAGGTGGAGAACTAAGGCAACAACACTTGATAAATGCAATTTTAACAATTCTGTAGGTTTGGTCGGGACCTAGTTGGTTTTTCAAGTCCCGGACTATGCATGAAAATAGGCCGGGAGTGCACCACTGGTTTTGGTCCGGGACTTGGGGTGAGTACAAGGTCCCGGACCACCCTTTGAAATACGCCGAAGATTTAAGTAAGTGCTGGTCCGGGACTTAAGGTAAGGACCAAGTCCCGGACCACTCTAAAATTGTTGTTTAAGGTTGGAAAATGGTGTCTAATGATGGGGATTGATGGATAATGATGTTGTAAGGTTATTAAGGACATGTTTGGTGAGTTATAATGACAATTTGGTGGGTGGGAAGTTGGAATAAATGTGAGAGTAAATCAAGTTAAAAATGTTAAGTCATTTAAACTAGTTAACGGGGATAACTACGGTCATTCGACGTTACACAAACATGTACCCCAATGTTAATGAAAACAACTTTAATGTACCAGTTGTTCGAGAATTGTTCGAGGAACGTAAGTGGACATGGTGGAGTGGACTCCGGAGACAGGTATGGTTTTCTTGCAACCTGTGTCCTACCGGATTACACCGGCTTGAATGCCAATTGTTTTTCTCTGAGTGTTTGCCACCTTGTAAGATAAAACATGGAATGAGTTTATGGTAATTCATTTATGTGGCGTAATTGGTCCCGATACCGTTTAACCTCAATAAGTGTTAAACCTTAGCTAACTAAATCTAGGGACACATGAGCTATCGGTATACGGATTTAACGACCCAAACCTTGGGAACGTTCTAACCACGGCTATGCGTGAGTTAGTTGTGTATGGTTATTGTTTGCAAGTGTGTGAACCTCCCTTGCGTGTTTAACTCGGTTGATACCGTATGGTGGTGGATGTGATAGGTTCCATAATGGAGCCTTAACTACTTACTTAACTATAAGTATATGTGTACTAATGGGGGGTGAGGAGTCCGGTCATGTTCCGGCCACGCGTGTGATGGACGGGAGTCGATGTCATACCCGGTTCGACTCTCTTGGTGTATGTTAGGTTGTTTACTCATTGGGTTTCCAATCTTCCCTTTAGCTTAGCCAAAGCTATGTTACTGACTCACGTCGGTTTTCTGGGCATACAATGGTTGTTCGGTGTGCTTGGTTTACTGTACCCGACGCACCTTGGTGTTAAGTTATCTGTTCATTTAAAGAAACGGTAGCAAGTTATGGAACGAGCTTATCATGAGTTTGGCAACATTCTCTAGGCTCTAAAGTGAACTAATTATGGTTGGGTTGGTTCCTTAAGAGAACCGTACCTGTTGTATTATGTGTTATGGATGTATTGCAATTCCTATTTCGGTGTGAAGTTATATGTGGTAATTGTGGATATGTGGATTATGGTTATGAGTTCAGGTTTATAATAAAGGTGTCTAAGAATAACCCGATTACTGGGTAAGTGTCGTCTATAAAGGAAGTATCTCCGTTTAGAGGAGAGCCACTTTAAGGTTAAAGGTAATAATGGATGGTTTGTTATGTGTGGATGTGTGGATGTGTTGGTATTGTTGAGCCCTATAGTTGGGAGTATGCAATGTGTTGGGTGTTTATGGTTTACATGCGTGATTTAAATAAATCAACTGCATGCTAAGACGACAATTAGTTGTGCGTGGCCCGGTAGCATGCGGGCTGCGGGATTACCATACCAGCAAGGTGCTGACCCCCTTGGGGGCCACCCTTTTCTCCTTTTTCTATTTCAGGTACAAAGGCTGGAAGCCGTTCGAGAGTAGGACGGGGTAGATGTTTGTACATTGGTAGCCCTTTAATGGTGTATGTATTATAGGTGTAGTAAGACCGAATTTGTTATCGGCATTGGTTAATGAATACTCGTACAGTGGGGGATGTATATGTAAATAATTGTTGGAAATGGAATCAGGATTGTATGGTGTAGTTGCTCGGGGATCTAGTCCATCAGACCGATATAATATGTATGTATTAGCCTTGTTACCACGTGGGTGGTTAATGGCGTGTAACACCAACGGATTAAGTAATGTGATGGTTTATGTTTCCGCTGCAGATGGTTTTAAAAGTGCGACGTTGTGGATGGGGTGTTACATTAGGAAATAGGTACACACCATGCTTATCTGTTCCTTGGCGAAGACCTTGTGAGTGTGGTAGTCCTTCAAAAAAAAACAGTGAGGATGAATTTCAAAATAAGTGTCATTTTTAACACTAAGTGGTTCACACATAAAAGATGTTTGATGAGATTAGGACTGTAGAAACATGATTTAGTTTGTAAGTTCTATATGGTTAAGAGATGAGACCCATACCCTGGTAAGAAATAGGAATAAAAGACCCATCTCCAAGGGAATTAGATTTAGAACCAGCAGAATTTGTAGAACCCAAGCTTAAACGAGAGAGATCACCGGTGAAATGATGAGATGCTATAGTATCTAGTAGCCCCTCTGATGGGGAATAGGAAGGGTCAAAAGTTGTTGTTAGTTGTGAAGGAGGAATAAGGCTGGAACTGATAAGAGTATCTAAATCTATAGTAGCAATCTTTGGCCTCACATCCTCTTTTAGATCAGATTTGACATATAACTCTAGTGTTTGTTCACCAGTGAAATACTAGCGTGTGTTTATGTTGAAAGAATTGTTACCAAAGCTAGTGGTGTAGTTTGTTCTTCCTTTGCCTCTACTGTTTCTGCCAGAACCTGTGTTTCTACCTATGCCTTTATAAGCTCCTCTAGCAGGCCCAAAATTATGATTGATAGCAGTGGCAGTACTAGTGGTGGTGGAAATAACAGTAATAAAATGCGTAAGCAGCTGGTGTTGATGGTTTATAGTAACGTCAAATAGCAGAAGGTTGCTAAGAACTTCAAAGGGGGTAGACTGATCTCCAGATGTCAAAATAATAGTGATAATAGGGTTGTATTCTGCAGGTATACCTCTCAATAAATATGTTTGAAATTCCCAGTCAGACACAATATGCCCTGCACCGGCAAGAGAATGAACAAGGTTCCTTGCCCTGTTGAAATAATCTATAACAAATTCATCACTTTTTTTCTAAATGTTAGCTAGTTGTACGTGAAAATGCCCTAAATTGGTAGTTATTTGAGCCACAAAAGTATTATGCAATCTATCCCATAATTCCTTTGAGTTTTTACACCCCTACTGTAGAGACAATAACAAACTCTGTAAGAGTTAGGTACAACATCGACATAATCAATTGGTCCGGTTTAACCCACTTTGCATGTTCTGGATTAACGTTGCCTTTGGTTATTTGTTATGGACAAGTATAGGAACCGTCTACAACCTATGTAGATCATTGCCTTTAAGAAATGACACTATGGTAGTTTGCCAAAGACAAAAAACGTTTTGTGTGAGTTTGATTAGATTTCCAACAGCTGATAACACTGATTGTGTGCTACCTCACAGGTGACGACGCATGCGAAAGAGAAGAGAATAATGGACCAGATGCTTCCCATAAGACAACCCAGTGGGGAGGAAGCTACAGCCGTCATAGTCGTTTAGGACTCTGATACCATCGTATGAATATGGATTTTGATATTTTGTGTAAATGATTATCCTACTAAGCCAAGTATAAATTATGATATTTATAGTAATGTACATAAGGGTTTGTCAGACATATCCCGACACCAAGGAATGAAATTTCTAACTTTAATAAGTAATTACGCAATACAGACAATTACTCTAGTGGTATGCTATTGGGCGACTCATTGATGTTGGGCCTGTATAACCTTACTAGCTCGATCTTGCGGTTTATGTATCTCAAAAGATCACCTTTGATTGACAGGATAAGAACTAGTGCTTTGTCTAGCGCTTGGAGACTAAATGGGCTAAACACCTGTTCTTGGCTTTTATTTGAGAATCTAATCGCCCCTTTTGTAACCATCTTGCATTTAATTTTACGAAGCCCATTATAAGTACATCATGAAACAATACATTGTTCCAATGCGTGAATTTACTTTGTACCTACCACTTACCGCTCAATCAGTTGACACTCATGAGGGATTCCATCCTTTTTTAAATTTGTATTAATGAAGGGTGTCAAGAACTTATACATGTATCTCTCAAGTACATCATATTTTGAAATACCCCAAACCTTAATTACATTTATTAATTATGAATTAATTCAATGGAAGGGTTTAATCAAGGAATGATTAAGTATAATAAACCTTAATCCATTATGGAATTTTATCACCTCTAAACATACATATATAAAGAAGTATGTATAGTCCAAAATGGAGACTAAGGACAGAACATTTATAAAGAGGAAAACAACTCCTACACTAATGTAACATGTAATATATTAATACATGAATTAAGATCACAAATCATGTGAGAGAATTATGTGGTATACTGTATATAATCACAAGGAATAATAAAGTATACCAATTACTCAAAGAAACATAAGGTATACATCTTGGACAAGGTAACAACACATGTTACAACCTAACACATAAAAACAAGTCCGAAATGTACAACATTGAAGTCATAATATTATGTCACAAAAGTTTCAAAAGTTCCCCCCAAAAAGCAATGGTGGCCGATTTGTAAGGAAGAAGTACAAAGTGCTTTTTGCTTTTTGTAAAGAAGCTTCCTAGATTGCAAAAGTCTACTCTCCTTGGGAACTTCAACTCACTCACTTACTTACTCTCTTTCACACTCATTCCTTCCCCTTTTCCCATGCTCACGACAGCCAGCCCCCTCTCTTCTCTCTCATCCGAATGGTAAGCTCTCTCCCCCTCCTCATCTTCTTCCTTTGAACTCCATTGAAGAACATAAGTGTTCTTGCTTATAAACACTTATTTTTGCCTCAAATATTATATTTTCTTCATCAAATACTGAAGCATTATTCTCCTCCTCTTTGTGAAGCTGAAAACCTGCTATTTGGAGGGCTGTAAAATCGTGAGCAAGGTCATTGAGTTAGCAAACTAAGTTCAACAACAACAAAAGGGAAAATGTGCTATAAAGATCTAAGCTTTATTTCTCCCATTTATAGGTCTGAAAATATAATCCCTTCTAACTCATTTTCCTCACTTATTTCATACTCAAACTTTGATCTTCACAACCTTCAAGGAGGGCCAAAATCAAGCAGAAAACAACCTAAGGTAAAGTCTTGAAAATAAGCTCATTTTGTGCTTAAATCATCTTCTACTCCTGGATCTACCAAGGACCTAACTTTGCTCATATATTCCTAGTGTTGGCAGATTTTTGGAGAGGAAAAATCATCAACATTGACTTTCTAACGCAAAAATCAACACTTAAGCTCCATTTTGTGCTTTAAGCTTCTAGTTTTGTTTAAGGAGCATATAAGGTTCTAACTCTTGAACTCTATTCTCCTTGTGATATATAAAAATTGAAGTCTTCAAACTCCCCAAACTTGGCTGAAAACAAAGGGAACACAAGTGGAGAAATCAACCTTAAGGAGGGTAAAATTCCTAACCTAAACCTTGGTATTTAAACTTTTTTTAAGCCCTTAAATTTGTACAAGAACTTAGTGTTCTCCTCTGTAAAATAGGGCCAAAAAACTAGGCTACAAGCAGCAAAATTTAGCTTAGAAGTTATAAGGTAAAAGTTCTAACTTTAGAACATATTTTTGTGTCTTAAAAATTTGTTTAAGTATGTACATGTTATAGGCGAAAGTTATATGGGTAAAATGACATAATATGAGCTGGTAATGTGTATAAAACCATACTATAACATTTGGATAAGTTAAAGGGCTTAAATGTGCAAAGGATTTAGTAAAAAGGGCTAAAATGCAATTTTCAAAAACTTTGGGGTAAAAGCATAAAATAGCCGAGAGTGTACTGTTTAAAACATAATGACCTAAATATGTGTATAAGTTATGTTATGATTTTTGTTAAGTTAAGATAAGGCTTAAGGATTAAAATGACAAGTTTATAAAGTTTTATGGCTAAAATGTAATTTCTGAAAATATGGGGGTATAATCTGTAAAAAGCCGGGACCAGCAGTGGTTATACGTATTTTAATACATTTTTAGCTTATGGTAAAGTTTATATAATAGCCACTTGTATATTATAAGGTTTTTGTAACATTAAATGCTATAAAAGCATAGTTTAAAAAACTTAATGTTATGTCCAAAATTTTATGGGTCATTTGGTAAATTAAGTCATTTTGAGGACTTAGAAAATTATCTAAGTGTTTAGAAAGTGTTTGATAAATTTAAGTACAAGAAATTACTTTAAAATGAATTATAAAATTTTATATTCATTTAATAAACTTTAGACTATAAAAAGGTTGTAACTTGTAAAGAAAACAAAATTGGGGTACTAAATATAATATTAAGCCGAAAATATAAGTTTAGTTTGGTTAGAAATGAGAAAATATAAGTTCAAAAAGTTTTAGGGTCAAATTGTAAATTCTAGGAAATTTAGGTGCCAAATCATACATACTATAAAATCTGGGTATATAAGAGAGTTAAAAGTTAAATATGGTATGAGTCAAAGTGTTGACCAGAATTTGAGGTTAAATATTGAAACCTAGGATTTAATGTGAATCATAACATATAATGTAAAGATTATAAAGTTTTGGGGTGAAAATTGTAATTAAGAAAAAGTATACTTCAAAACCGATTTGCATAAGGTCTCTTTTGTAATTTTTGTAATTTAGAGTGTAAGCTTGGAATTAAATAAATAAGGAGTTAGAACTATAGGTTAAATAAGACTAATGACATAATTGTAAAAGTTGTAAAATTCATGGGTTCAAACATAAAGAAGAGAAGTATTAGGATAGATCGAAAATTATGGTGGGGTATGTTGGTAATTACCGAACACTTAAGAAGGAATTTGGATTTTAATAAAGTAAGAAATAAAACCATACCATAAAATATAATTAGTGGTAAATTGTAAAGTTATGGAAATAAGTGTGGCAAATTTGTAATAACCAAAAATAAGGGGCTGGAGTTCGAATAGGAAAAATATTTAGGCTCTATTTGGTGAATGGAACAATTTAGAAATGAGATTTTGGTATAAATAATTAAGGGGTGATAACTATAGGTTATACAAGCATAAGAAATTTAACTGTAACAATTTTTTACATTTGGGGTTATATTGTAATAAACAAAGGTATTTGGAAATAGGCAATGTTATGCGTGACAATGAGGATTATCAAACATAGCAAAGTTGTTATGTCATTAAGAGGAATTAAACATTAATCATGATATAAATACATGCTATAAGTTACATTATAGGAGAATAATACAATATGGTATATGATAAAACATACAATATAATGACATAAAAACATAGTCATATGATTTAGTTACATTATACATATATACATAAGAATAATAACAAAATATGGTATGACATTAGGTTGAAAAACCTACAACTATATAAATAAATAACTAAGTGTATAATATATGTACAAGGGGATTAATGCTATATATAATGATAAGAATTATAATAGCTTACAATAGAAGAGAAGATCATTGTAAAAGTAATTATATATGTGCAAATACACACACACCACACACACACACATATATATATATAAGTTTGTGGAATAAACAAAAGAAAACTTATAAGGGAGTATAATTATAACATAAGGTCATAAATCATGACTATTAAGATTTTAGGGATTAAGGTATATACAATAGTACCTAAAGTGTAACATAGTCATGGGATAAAGAGTTAACAAAGATTAGAAGTTCATCTTGTAACTCACACGAAATAACGAACATGAATTATGAAAACGTTATACGAATACGAGTAAACGTTAAACGGGTGTGATTAGTAATTAACACACTTGCTCAATCAAACTATAGGAGTTAAGGAGTGTGATAGACGGGACGACAACCGAGGTTAGGCGAGTGCCGTCTGCGATGAATGGTATGGTTCTTGCAGCTTGTTTGCTACCAAGTTACATCGGCTTGTGTGCTATCTGTTGTATGTGATAATGACCAAGATAATTGCATGTAAAATGTTGTTTGTATCTTCATATATTTGTTCATGCTTAACTGGACTTTACGTGGTGAAATACTAACTATACCTTAGAGTATGAATAAATCACACATACGATATATGAGATGACAAGAGGATTATAAGCTTGTGTCTCTACGTAATGAGAACTTGTACACAAGTTTCTTACTAACTTCCTTTAAATAAATTATCAAGTTCCGAAATGTGAGTTCGAACTTATCACGCTTGAAGTAGGACGATTGTTCCATTGAGACTTCTAACACGATCGAGATAATGGGGAAGGGAGGAGCCCAGGAAGTCCTGGCCATGCATGCTGAGTTAGGAGGTCATATCTACATCAGATTGTCTTCCAATTATAAATGTACGTCATGACGCTGGTTGTGGGGGAAGTTTTATACTTGCCCACCGGGTTTAAAAGTACCCGATTAAATGTACGTCTTTCGTTGACGGTGGTTGCAGGGGACATTGTATACTAGCCCACCCAGTTTAAAAGTACCCGATTAAATGTATGTTGTTTTTTTACGGTGGTTGAGGGAGTTTATTTTACTCCCTTCGGGTTTAAAAATATCTGGTTATAAATACGCGGGAGTCCAAATCTCGTCTGAAGGGTTTATTTATACCCAACTCATAGTACGTCACAACGACGGTGGTTCATTAGAGTTTCGTTACTCTTCTAACAGGTTTAATCATACCCGAGATAAGTTAAGTTACTGATTAAGGAAGTGGCAAACCCATTGTGCATATTTTCCACGATAAGTAAAGTTAAGGTCCTTAACGAGATAAAAAAAATCTCAAGGCCTAAGAAGGAATAGAACACTGACTTGATATACTGATGTCTTGTTTCTGTTGGGTTATATTATTGTGTATGAGTGATTGCTAGTGTTATATGCTGCATGTTGTGTGTTTTCGACTCAACCGAGTGTATGTGGGGTAGATTTTTGGATCGGGTGTACTTTTGTTTTTGGTTATTACCTCAGTTAGAACTTGCACACCTTTGTACATTGTTGTAAGTCGGAACAAACTAGTATTTTGGAAACGATTAGTAGAACTTGGTATGTATATGCATTTGTTGGATTTAAGTTGGTTAAGTGTTGAGTCATTCAGAGACCCTTACAGTGGAATTAGTAAGGCCTAGTTAGTTACGTGGGTGACTAATAGCGGTAACACTGGGAGTTTGGTTTATTTTTCCGCTCGATTTGTGGCGTTATTAATTACGTTGATTGTGAATTACGAGTTGGGGTGTTACATATTTCTGTAGACACTGAAAATTATCACCCCATAAAACAAATTCCAAAATAATAACTAAAATAAGAGCGGTCGTCACCTTTCTTTTTTATAAACGTATTATAGTGCGTGCCAAAATGAAACCATCTTTTTACAACAAAATTCTTAAATCAATTTTCAAAGCATTTCACAAAACACAATTTCTTGAAAATGAATTTCCAACAATCATCCGGTTTCAAATCCGTCCCTTTTTGTCTATTTACTTATTTTACTTTATTTTATCCTATTTATCGTTACTTATTTATTTTTCTATTCGTTTTATATTAGTCTTATTTTATGCTATTTTATTACTTGTTTATCTTATCTTATTTTATTGTTATTTTACTTGCATTTTATTTAATAGTATTTGTCATTATTTTGTTTTTTATCATTATTATTTTAGTGTTGTTTCTGTTATTTTATGCACCTTTTCACTATTATAGTCCATACTAGCATATTTCGTTTTGTCTAATTCGATTAAACTCCTCTCTTCTCATTTTATTTTATTACTTTTTTTCTATCTTATTTACTGTTATTCGTACACATCTAATTCAACGTCCATTTTAGGACATCCACATGTATTTTTATTTCCATCATACTAGTGTTATTTCAGTATTTCATGTACTTATTATCATGTCATTTCGTTTAATTTATACTTTATTATGTTTTCGTATTTTCATTATCTACATTCTATTATTTCATAACTCTTAAAAAGAAAGAATTCATTAGATAAAACCATTTCGTTTTACTGTATATTTTCATTTAGAATGTTAGCATTTTTGAATGGCTTTTCCAGTTCGGAGTAGAACGCAAGTACTATTTCTCGCGTTTGTATCAGTGCCCCACTTCTTACAATGATAGCACTGTACTTGTCCCCCTCGGCAATCAACCCCG
The DNA here is from genome assembly GCA_023374045.1 of Limonium bicolor. Lineage (NCBI taxonomy): Eukaryota > Viridiplantae > Streptophyta > Magnoliopsida > Caryophyllales > Plumbaginaceae > Limonium > Limonium bicolor. The sequence continues at coordinate 271,354,603 of CM041777.1, forward strand.
GGTGGTTCTTGTCGCACTGCCGGTAATGGTAATAGCACTCAGTCGCCTTGCCCGTAGACCTGGCAAATCGGATTGGCGGGCCGGGTTAGAGTCAATCCTAACACAATCCATTTAAAAATTTGAATCCAAACCCAGCCCAATCCATCAACCCACGGATCAACCTAGTTAAGTAAAAACATTATCATAAAAAATTATATAACAACAAGTATTTAATAGTAAAACAAGCATTTGAAAAGGAAGAAATTAGCATGATGGATACATAGACAACAAAAGTGATTTATTCTAGTACAACTACAAAACTTCAATATCGATGCATACTGGTATCTATCCAAAGCTAAAAATATCTTCCGTCCAATAAAAACCACTGAACTCCAAATATAGCAAAGACTAACAACAACACAATCAACCGTAAATGGAAAAACAAATCTTGAAGCAAGATAAATAATTATATATACATTTATGAATAACAAATTAAATGGATTCGCGGGTTCACGGATTGATAATATACAACCCTAGCCCAACCCATTTATATCAACCCAATCCGTTATAAACGGGTTGGTTATGGGTCGGGTTCTGCGTTCTACCCGCCTAAGGGTTTTGGTTCTGGTTCGGGCTCGGCGTGGTATGTCAGCTGGAGGGCCTCAACGGGCTTGCTCTCCTGACTCTGGGACTTGCTCTTCCGGTGGAACTACTTCCTCTTCTTGTCGTTCCCACGCTGCCCCTGGTCCTCTGAACTCTTACCAGAGACCTTCCTCTTCTCAGCCTGGTGCTCGTCCCTTCTTTGGACGGTAATCTCCACCTTAGCGGTGACATGATAACACTCCTATATAATCAAAGTGTTAGAGGTTGTTCTGGTAGTATAAATCAAACAATTATTTCAATCGATTTTTGATAGTATTACGGGCCCATTTCCCTAGGATCTTGGTGAGATCGACATGGTTACTGAAGAAGAAAAAATCACAAGATAATATAATGATAAACTAGTGACACAAGGATATACGTGGTTCGGTCCAAACATGACCTACGTCCACGGGAGGAGATATAACAACTTTCATTAAGAAGATGAGGATTACAAGTTTACACGAGGATTACCCAACCAACTCATCAACCCGTGTTTCCCTTGGTGTTTTTACCCGAGCCCCTTTGAGTTCCCATAGAACCACCCTTGACTCTCTTGGATGTGATCCCCACAATTTGGGAAGATCCTAAGCTACGGTTTACTAGATCTATTTATAGTGCTGGATCTAAACCCTTCACTTATCCCAACGTTAACCTTGTAACAACCGTATAATAATGGCTCATAAGTTACAACGGTTACAACTCATTAACACTATCCATTAACACCTAAGAACAATTAACACGCGGGTATCTAGAAAGCTCTAAGTCATAACTTCTTTCAAAGATTTTAACTTCCTCATAACTCTCCTCATAATGTTAGAAAACCAAATGCTTTAGACGCCATTAATTTACACCGCATAAATGCTTCCACTAATGCATCTTCAACTTCCGTGAAACTCTTCATAAATACGACATTAATTGGAAAACGAATCCAAATCCAATTAACTCCACAAGAGCAACTCAACGGATGTAACATTAATTCTAACAATTCTTCCTCTTAATGCTAAATCCAGTCAATCACATACCACCCTCAATGTCAAACTTCCTCTTGAAGAATAATCCCAAAACATCCCACACAAGGACTAAACCGGATAACTTCATCTAGACTATTTGCATTCCAACTTTGGTAAATTGACCACTCCTCCTCGAGCCTTCAAAGACTCATTTGGTCCAAATCTCCATGGACCCGCCACAAACACAAAGTAAGTAGTAACTCAGAAAATAACCACGCAACCAAAGACAATAGTGATCTCTTCCGTCTTTATCCGGTTCTCGTAAAGTCTCCAAACATGACCTAACAACAGCTTCATAATTGATCACCACGTGAAGCTCCGTTTGTGGTTATATGCATGCTACCACAGCCTTAGGTCCTTCACTTGCTAAATGATCTCCAGTGCTCCATGGAAGCCCACGATCCAAGATTTCCAACTTGACCTCCTTCCAACATCACATCATCATCTCCAAGTACATCCCCCACACCAAAAAACACATGTAGTTGACGAATTTTATTTTTTCTCAAGCTCTTCCTCTCTACCGAACTTGTTTTCAATCCAAACATCTTCTTAAGAGCACGCCACCTCTCTCATGAAAACACCTCACCATCACCGTACTTGATACAACATGAGTCACTAAACTCTCATCATTGCTCGATAAAGAATAAAACCACCTTTACTCTTCAGTGGATTTTCATCTCCATTAGCAAGAATTGAGTGTTCAGACTTCAAAAATATCATGAAAATGGTGTTCCAATCAAGGCAAGGAAATGCACGAGCTTCAAGACACGACAACTTTCTCTCTCCAACACCTTCCTTCACTCTTCACTTTTATCGAAACCCACATCATCTTGAATCACCATTCCTTCTTCCCAGTGACATCTCCACCAACACGGACATCCCAAAAAACCATGAGCTCTGATGCCACTTGCTAGGATTATGGGCCCATTTCCCCAGGATCTTGGTGAGATCGACATGGTTACTGAAAAGAAAAAATCACGGGATAATATAATGATAAACTAGTGACACAAGGATATACGTGGTTTGGTCCAAACATGACCTACGTCCACGAGAGGAGATATAACAACTTTCATTAAGAAGATGAGGATTACAAGTTTACATGAGGATTACCCAACCAACTCATCAACCCGTGTTTCCCTTGGTTTTTTACCCGAGTCCCTTTGAGTTCCCATAGAACCACCATTGACTCTCTTGGATGTGATCCCCACAAGTTGGGATGATCCTAAGCTACGGGTTACTAGATCTATTTATAGTGCTAGATCTAAACCCTTCACTTATCCCAACGTTAACCTTGTAACAACCGTATAATAATGGATCACAAGTTACAATGGTTACAACTCATTAACACCATCCATTAACACCTAAGAACAACTAACACTCGGGCATCTAGAAAGCTCGAAGTCATAACTTCTTCATTCAAAGATTTTAACTTACTCATAACTTTCCTCGTAATGTTAGAAAACCAAATGCTTTAGATGCCATTAATTTACACCGCATAAATGCTCCCACTAATGCATCTTCAACTTCCGTGAAACTCTTCATAAATATGACATTAATTGGAAGACGAATCCAAATTCAATTAACTCCACAAGAGCAACTCAACGGATTTAGCATTAATTCTAACAGTTTTCTTTTACCTGAAGTGAGGCATAGGTAGCAGGTGTTATGCCGTACTAGAGACGATGGTTCAGACCGCCATAGAAGTGGTCGACCAAAATATCGTCTAAATACCCAAGTCCGAGTAAGAGGCGGAGCAGGGTTGTAAATGCCATGTAATACTCATCCACGGTCATCTTCCCCGTCTGCTGAAGTGAATCTAACTCCAACCTCTTCTTCGTCCTAACATGGGACAGGTAGTACTTCGCTCTCAGCAGAGCTTTGTAGGCTCCCCATCCGAAGTTCGGGTCAGCCAGATGCTCGACCTTCACCAAGTTCCACCAATCTCTAGCCGCTTACTTCAGATAAAAGGTGGAAAGTCTGACCTTTGCTTCAGCAGGATCATCCAAGGTCTCAAACATAGTCTCTAACTCCATGATATAAGTCTCAAGATGTGAGGGATCAGACTATCCTCTGAATGCCATCGGTCGAAGTTCTGACAGGCTCTTGACCTAGTTCGGCTCTCTGGGCTGAGGTGGAGGCGGTGCTGGCTATGGAGGCGGTGGCTGCTGCGCCGCTGCAGGCTGTAATCCCATCTGAGCTATGATAGCAATAACTATCTTGACTATAGTCTGTACTCCCGGCATACCTGGTGTATCAGCCGCACCCCTACCTCTGCCTCGACCTTGGTTTCGGCCTCGTTCTGACAACTGCATCAATGTCATTGCACATCAGATTCCGTATCATTAGGTCTAGTGTTGGATAGTTATAACGTCTTAGATGATAAACAAAGCACTAAGTTAGTGCGCCTTTCTGTACTATCACTCACCCCTATACCCAACTCTCGGGATTTTTACGCTCTGATACCACTTTTTGTAACACCCCAACCAATAATCAAATACTTAGCGGTAACTAAAATGGTCATCTCAAGTACAATCGCAGCGGAACTCTCAACAAACCTTTGTGTTATCGCTATCAGTCACCCACGTGACTGACAAGGCCTGTAACACCCCTACCGTTAATCCTATGCTTACCGTCTAATCGTCCTGTTAATCCTATCAGATCGCAGCGGAAATACTACACTACTACGGCGGGTGATACAACGCCGCTAACCGCCCATACGGCTAGCTAGGCTACTACTATCTACAGTAACGGTCTGATGAACATAATATACCGAGCTACTAAAACTTTACCGAATACAAAAGATAACATTCTTACATACCGGATCACCGAGTATTTAAAGTATATTCAGTTACATTCCCTTTTTCCAACCTACCAAAAATAATGAGTTTCTACCGGCTACTCATCTATACCAATTCACCATTCTCTCTATTTCCAAAAAGGTGTACCCCATGGTACACCGGCTAATCAAAAACTACAGCCGTGTACTACTCAGTACACCATTCACAATTCAATGTTTACAATCCAAAAAGAAGACAAAAGAAATAGAACTAAGTCTTCAAAATCTTCATCCTTCACGAGTACCTGCGTGTAGTAAAAACATCGCCCCAAGGGGCTCAGCAAAAGCTGCGTATAAACTCCGCATATACCGCGTGCTAGCTAGGGCACGCCAACTATTTGACGTCCACTAAACATGCGGTTCATTAATTTCATACATACATGCTTAGCATACAACATACATGCATAACCAATACATTACACAATCCAAGGCATCAATACAATAGTGCATACAATACTTACCTTCACGATGTTAGCCAAATTACGCATCAGGGTTAATCGGAATGCTATTTACTCTTTTACTCATTTCACTTACTTTCTCTTACTTGCACTTACTTACTTTCATTTACTTTACTTACTCATTCTTACTTACTTACTTATACTCAAGTTAAGTCGGTATGACCTCCGGCCCTGGGGACTACTCCGTCCCACCTCCGGGATTTACTTGACTCACCAATCCGGGATGCTACCCATTTAAGGGGTTTGGGCCGCGGACCAGTTTAAGAGTCAGGAATCGGATCCAACCTCTTGTGTCTCCTCATCCTCACGCGTGGCCGAAACTATATCGGACTTCTACTCATTCCAATTTAGTTACCAATTTAAGTTAGATTGGTTAGCTTGTTAGGAATTAGTTAGAAGTCCAATCATAAACATGTTCGGTCACAGTACATCACAACATTCATACACACGATCATATTCATCCATACATTTCATGAATTATACAACTAAGAATTAAAGGAACTATACATCAATATACAGCACTACATATTCACAAGTAAACATGATAACTCCGATTCGTGCATTTATCTTATTTGGTGATCAATTAGCACTCAACACACAAATCAGAGTAACCAAGATAGCATACGGGGCATGAGGAATTCATACCGTTCACCGTTGTACGTGTTTCCGAACGTTCCTTCGGTGTCACAAATCAAATCCTATGGTATACATACAATCGAATAATTAATCTAGCTATCATTAACTTAATTCGATTACTCTTACGTTTCCTAACTCATACTTACTAAGTCTTTACATTCTTTACACTTACATTTCATTTACTTACTTTTCATTACTTATCCATGGTTTACTTACATATATATATACATATGTATTGGTGGGGTATATATATGTATACTTGTTATAATCCCATAGTTGTTTTTTTTTGTAAGTTATGGGTCGTCCGACCCAGCGTCCGACCCAAGCCCTGGGTCGGACCATTCCAGTAGATTTTCGTCCTCTGAAATTCTTCCCGTCCGACCCAGCACTGTTCCGTCCGACCCATACACCTCTGGGTCGGACCATTCCAGTAAGTTTCGGTTTTGTTGTCCAAGCTGCGTCCGACCCACGTCCGACTCACCCTCTGGGTCGGACGAAGTCAGAAACTTCGACAACAGTATTTTTTTGCCCGTCCGACCCACGTCCGACTCACGGCACCTGGGTCGGACCGTTCCAGAATGATTCATTGTCGTTGCTTAAGCCCCGTCCGACCCACTGTCCGATCCAGACTCTAGGTCGGACGGTAGCAGAACTTTGCTACATACCTTATTTTCTTTCCCCAATTTCACCCATTGCTTCCCCAATCTTCCTACATACATCCTAACATGTTTTAGCACTAATTCAACACTCTAAATCATGCTAGTTCATTTCTTAATTCATTACACAAATCCTATACTAACTTATACAAATGATTCTCCTAGTTTCAATTCAACACTTACACAATTTTCTTCTTTGATGCATTTGCTACAGATTTTTACTCTAACACTCCCCATCTTTAGTTCCCTCTTCTAATGTCAATTCTAGCACCTCTAATGCATCACAACTACATTAACTATCTCTCCTAATATACCCTCTATCTTTCTCTATCAAAATCTGTTACAACATATATTATTCACCTAGTTTCTCATTCACTAAGTGTTATAATCCTATGTAAATTTTGTCATAGCCTCCCTTATATTTTTACACTCTCACCACATTGTTTCACTCATGTAAATGATCTACACCACCTGTTTATAGCCAATACAAACATTATACCCACTCTCATACACAAATACCCACTTAAAAACAGTAAAATCCTGCCACTAAACATTAATTCCCAATCTAGTTTGTAACAGTTTTTAAAATGTCTTTTAAGGGTTTAAAACCTTGTTCCTTCTACACATTACACTACTACCACACTACCATTTTACCATGCTCATTTTAACTTCTAAAATCGGTTACATACACATACATATAAGACTACACAAAGGTGAGCTTAATTACCTTGTTTTCCCTTCTTCTTGCTTCTTTTTCTCTCTTTCCCTCCTCTTCCTCTTCCCAACGGTTTAGCAACCAAAATTCTAACACTACAGCCCACATATATACACACACTTCATACTACTAAAAACTAACCCTAACATTATTTAAGCTTGTAATGTAAGTTTTAGGGTTTAGAGATGTTTACCTTCCAAGGGTTTATGTAATGCTTGGAACAGCTCAAGAACAATATTTCTCACCCTCCAAGAGTGCCAAAATCGGCTAGAATACAAGAGAACCAAACAAGGTTTTAGCTCAAATTTCGTTTTGCCCTTAAGGCTAGAAAAAACAATGGAGTTTCAAGAAGATTTTTACCTTAAAAGAACAAGGAGAAGGAGGTGGTTCTAATGGTAGTCTTGAAGCTCCAAATGCTCCATACCCATGGAGATGAAAGTTCTTGTTTTCTGATTTTGAAAAGAGGGAAATGTTCCTCTTGATGAGAGGATTCCAATGGTGCAGTTTTTGTAATTTTGGTAGAGGTTCAAGAGGGTTACAAGAGGAGAGAAGTAGAGAGTTTTGTGTGTTTTTCTCTTTTCTCCATTGATGTCCGGTTGGGGAAGAAGAAAGAAAGAAAAGAGAGTGGGAGGAGGTGAGTACGTGAGTGAGGAGAATGAGTGGAGGAGAGAGAGTAAAAGTGAGAGTGGGGGTTACTTTATTGTTTTTGTAGTTTTGTAAATAAGAGGAGTAAGTGAGTGTGTGAGAGAGGGGGATAGGGGCCGGCTGGCACCAGCACACAACACACCACCACTTTACTTTTAATTTTAAAAGTGGACACATAAGTTTTGGTTATTTATGTTTCTACCCCACAACTTCCCGTTTTGATAGTTTTTACTAATTCTCGTTTTATTGATTTTATTGGTTCTAAGGCTTCACTAATATTTATTAATGATTATTTAGTTGACCAAAATTGTTACGAGTCAATTTGACCCGCTTAAAGACACGTTTTCCCGGTTACCTCGAAAAATGTGCTTTAAGGTTCGTTAGCGTTTTTAATCCATTTTAAGGGTCCGTTTTCTTCGGGATTTGTTCCCTCATGATTATTCACACTTAATTAAGCTTCTAAATTATTCATTAGCCTAATTAATCTCTATTTTTAATTACGGGGTATTTCAATCTACCCCCTTAAGAAACTTTGCCCTCAAAGTTGCTCAAGGTTAATAGTTTTATCATTCTACTCATTATGCAAACCAATTGCCATAATGTGTCTTCCTACCACCTATGAGGTGTTTACTTCTTTCACCATGCAAACATACATGTTCAATCATCATGCACCATTCATCATTTTCGATTCATACCATTTCACAATACACGATACATCATAGCAATTCACAACACACATTACGCATACATCAAGCATCGTACATACGCATCCATACACTACACATTACACATACATACATACATACACATCTCAAATTCACTTGCACTACATGTGCCATACAAAAATCTAATACAATACCTACACACTATGCAATGCTTGCCCCGAAGCAATGCAAAAGCAAAAAGGCTCTACCCCCCTTAAAAGGGGTACGGCCCGTACCCGTATTACTAAGTACTAGGATCTAGTCTATAAAAACTGTGGGTACTTAGCCTTCATGGCATCTTCCAACTCCCATGTCGCTTCTTCGACATCATGGTTTGACCATAGGACCTTCACCATTCGTATAGACTTATGGCGAGTGTCTCTGGTCTTCCTATCAAGGATTCTCACTGGGGTTTCAACATATCTCATGGTTGGCTCAATGGATAGTCTCTCGGGCTCTAGGACATGAGAAGGATCAGCAATATACTTCTTGAGTTGTGACACATGAAATACATCATGGACACGTCCCAAGTCCTCAGGTAATGCTAACCTGTAGGCTACGGATCCAACTCTTTCGGTGATAGTGTACGGCCCTACAAATTTTGGGCTTAGCTTGCCCTTCTGACCAAAACGGAAGACACCCTTCATAGGTGAAACACGCCAAGAACACTTGGTCACCCACGGCGAACTCAAGGTCGCGTCGTCGCACATCCGCATAGGATTTCTGTCTATCATGGGCTGCCTTCATATTGGCTCGAATCTGCTGAACTTCAGCTTGTACTTGCTCAAGGTACTCCGGTCCTATGATGACCGCTTCACTCGACTCATCCCAACACAAGGGTGTACGGCAAGGTCTACCGTATAGAGCTTGGAAAGGCGACATCTTAATCGAGGCGTGATAGCTATTATTGTAAGAAAATTCGATAAGATGAAGCTTGTCTAACAACAACCCTTGAAAATCTAAGGCACATGCTCTCAGCATGTCCTCCAGTGTCTGGATGGTCCTTTCTGTCTGACCGTCGGTCTGAGGATGGAAGGCGGTACTCAACTTCAATTCTGTACCTAGCGCTTCCCGTGTGGCTCTCCAGTATCTCGAAAGAAATCTGGTGTCGCGGTCAGATACTATGGTTTTGGGACTCCGTGATGTCTGATAATCTCCTTGTCGAATAGCTCAGCTAGCTTCACTACCTTCCAGGTGTCCTTCATCGGTATGAATCTGGCAACCTTGGTAAGGCGATCGACTACAACCCAGATCATGTTGAGTCCTCCCCTAGCAGGTGGGAGTCCTACAACAAAATCCATGGAGATATCATGAAACTTCCACTCCGGAACTGGCATCGATTGTACCATTCCGCCCGGTCTACGATGTTCGAATTTTACCTTCTGGCATGTTAAGCATCTCAATACAAATTCTGTCACATCCGATTTCATTCCAGACCACCAGAAGTACGTCTTCATGTCTTTGTACATCTTGGAGGCTCCTGGATGGACTGACAATGTGGAACTGTGTGACTCTCGCAGGATGCGATCCCTTAGCTCAGCATTGCTTCGGGGGACGCATAGCCTGCCATTCAACCGAATCAAATCATCTTCATGTAGCTTGAAGTCATACTTCTTCTTTTCAAATGTACCACTCTCGATCTATTGTCTGATTTCGGTTAGGTAAGGGTCGCTCAACTGAGCATCTCGCACCTCGTCAACCAAGCTCAGTAGAAGAAGCGAGTAGCGAATGGAGCGAGTGTGCTCGACGACTCAGGGTGTCGGCTACGATTTGCCTTCCCTTCCTTATACTGCAAGTTGATGTCGTAATCTAAAAGAAACTCCATCCATCTTCTCTGTCTCAAATTCAGTTCTTTCTGCGTGAATACATACTGTAAGCTCTTGTGGTAGGAGTAGATGGTGATGCTTACCCCATAGAGATAGTGTCGCCATATCTTCAAGGCGAAGACGATGGCTCCTATCTCTAAGTCATGTGTCAGGTAATTCTCTTCATGCTTTTTCAGCTGGCGGGAGGCATAAGCTACAACCTTGCCATGCTGCATGAGCACGCATCCCATTCCTTTGCCTGATGCATCACAATATACCTCAAATCCCTCTGTGCCCTCTGGAAGAGTAAGGATGGGCGCTGAGGTCAATGAGTCTTTAGGCTCTGAAATGATAATTCACACTCGTGTGTCCATACAAACGGTGTATCTTTCTTCATCATGTAGTCATGGGCTTAGCGACTTTCGAGAAGTCCTTCACAAATCTCCGGTAGTAACCGGCTAGACCAAGAAGCTCCGGATGTCGGTAACAGTCTTAGGTCTAGGCCATGATCGTACAGCTTCTATCTTAGAAGGGTCAACTGAGATACCTGCGCTCGAGATGACATGTCCAAGGAATGATACCTGATCTAGCCAGAACTCGCATTTGGAGAACTTCGCATACAGCTGGTTCTCGCGCAGTGTCTCAAGCACTTTCCTCAAATGAAATTCATGCTCTTCTGATGTTGGAGTATACAAGGATGTCATCTATGAATACAACAACTGAAGTGTCCAACTGCTCACTGAATAGTCAATTCATGAGGTCCATGAATTTAGCTGGTGCATTGGACAAACCGAATGGCATCACTGTGAATTCGTAGTGGCCATATCTGGTACGGAATGCCGTTTTCTCGATGTCTTGCTCCTGATAGCAATCTGATGATACCCAGAACGGAGGTCAATCTTCGAGAAGACTGAGGCTCCTTTCAGCTGGTCGAATAGGCCGTCGATGCGTGGCAATGGGTATTTATTCTTGACTGTGACCGCATTCAACTTGTGGTAGTCAATACAAAGTCGGAGACTACCGTCCTTCTTCTTCACAAAGAGGACCGGTGCTCCCCAGGGTGATACGCTCGGGCGTATAAACCCTTTGTCGAGTAAGTCACGTAACTGCTCTTTCAATTCAGTCATTTCTGCGGGTGCCATGCGGTACGGTGCCCTGGCAATGGGACCGGTACCTGGCAAAAGGTCAATTTCAAATTCCACTGCTCTCGGTGGTGGCATGCCGGGTAGCTCCTTAGGGAATACATCGGGAAATTCGGATACAATCGGTACCTCATTACTGAACTCTGGATCTCTCTCCAGGTCTTGCACATAACACAGATATACTTCTTGGCCCTTTCTGAGCTCCCGGTACATAGCCATAGCAGATATGAGTGTGGTCGAAGGCTCTCTCGGTCTCTAGCGGTAAGATACAGTAACCCCAGAAGGACTCTTGAGCAGCAATCGATGCTCGGCGCAGAGGATTCTACCCTTGTGCCGCTCCAACCAATTCATTCCGATTTCAAGTCGAATCCCAACCCATTGAACTCGATGAAGGAGATAGGAAACACTTCGCCTTTGATTTCAATCGTGGCTGATTGGTAATATTTGGTGCACTTTACTCACTCCTTCGATGGGAGAGTAACCACGAAATTCGGTAGCTCATCCGCATCTAGCTTCAACCTCTTCACAAAGGATGGTGATACGAAGGTGTGAGAGGCGCCGGAGTCGAATAACACATTGGCATTAATGTCGTTCACTGGGAAGGTTCCCGTTAAGATGGTGCCGCTTCTGCCGGCTTGTGCTTCGGTGAGGATACTCAGGTTACCTTCGGTACCGAGTCCACAACCTATTGAAGTCACAATTGGATAAGTATTGATGGTGGACACAAGTGGAATTAAATCAACACTGCTCTTTATTGATAAACCAACCATCATACATACCGTGTCTCTAATACACGTTACTAATCGATTACATGATACTATGAATTTAATACTTCCTAAAGGTAAGGTTCGGGCGTCCTGGTTTCATGTGTGTGGCAGTGATTATTGCCGGTGGTGCTGTATTCAACTTGATCTTGTTGATCCCGTGATACAACATCCTAGAGTTTCCACCCATGATTAGGACATCTCCTGATCTCAATACTAGTTTCTGTGCGAGGTCCACACGCTTCTGCTCGCTATACAAAAAATACGGCATCATCACCAATGGACCAAGACACTACGGGCACTCCTTGTTCAACGAGATTCCTCTGTCTCGTCCTTGTCTTGGTGTAACCCCAGTCGTCCTTATTTCTCGTAGAAGTTGACGATACAAGGTCCGCTTCAAGTGCGGGGATCGGACTGTTCACATTGTTGTGCAATTTCTACTGCTTATGTGACAAGTGTCTGAAACTCTGAAGGTATTGTCGGTGGTGTTGCTCTGTCTTGTGTTCGTGTCTCTTGGTATGTCTTGGTATAAGGTTCCAATCCTTCCCAAGCACATCATCTTCAGTTTCATCTTCGCTCCACCGGGGAATTCGGGTGCGTAAAATCCACCTTGGACCCGTTCCTAGCTCGTGTTAACATCGTCGGATGATTGAGATTTGTGCCTCGGGTGTCAGGTATCCCTTTAATAAAATCATACCTGGTCGGATGACCTAACACTGTTCGTTGGTGTAGGGTGGTTGGTGATGTCGGTCTCTTCTGATTCGGGTTTACCGGTATCGGATAACAGATACTAAAGTTTCCTATGGTTTACAAATTTCATCTACGGTGAGTACTATTTTCAAACTACTTCATTTCATGCTCATTACATATTTCAATTCATTTACCCATGCATTCAATCAAACAGTTACCCTACTACTTAGTCATGCTACTTCAAGGATTCAAGGTTCAGATAATTACCTGGGCCGGACTTAGAACCGGACCCGTCACGGTCTATGACATGAAGGACAGGCTGCCTCGTGGTGCACCCCTCTGAGGTCCCCGGGATCCCTGTCCCTGAGGTGGCCTGCTCGGTCGGTGCATCGCCAGATGCAACCTCCTTGCCTTCCCTCTACTTATAACTTTGGAAGTTCCCCTTCGGCTTAGCATTCTCTGGCCATCTATTGGCTGTATGACCTGGTTTCTGGCAATTGTAGCACTTGATTTCTCTCCCATAGCAGTCCTTGCCGGGATGGTCTTGGTTGCATTTCCTGCACACATAGGTGCGCGGCCATCGAGAAGGTTTTGGTGAAACCGGAGCCGAACCTAAGGTTTAGAGGGTTAGCACATTTGTGCGTGGATATACTAGATATGACACTTATACGAATACGAATTGAATTAGAAGTTTACCCTTAGTGGGTGTGATCTCAGCGGCTTCGCAGCCACCGGTGCAGATGAACCTAGTTGAAGCAGCTCAACTGGTTTGCCCTGCTCAGCATGGGCACTGCTCTCACTTGGGAAATTCTTTTGAGTTTGGTGAAAGAATTTCCCTTTCTTCTTTTTTCCATCTTTTCCCTTGGTTCGCTCCTCAGAACTCGTGTTCTTGTTGTTGGCCTTGCGCTTAAGCGCGTTTTCTCTCATCCTTAGCTGGCAAGTGATCTCAACGCGAGAAGCCGCGTGATAACACTCCTGAAGTTTCAGGTATTAGCCGGATTCTTATTTAAGAAAGGATAAGGAAAAGGTTCCAGGAATTCAAGGAATTTAAGGAATTGAAATGATACTAAGGGTTAAACCGATATTTACCTGAAGGGAGGTAATCTAGTGTACCCATACCGTACCGCAGGCAATGGCTCAGACCGCCATAGAAGCGATCGACCAACACCTGGCCCCGTGTACCCAAGGTCGGGTAGAAGACAAAGAATGGAAGTGAAGGTTCTGTAGTACTCATCCACAGACATCTTGTCTGTCATCCTCAAGGCATCCAGCTCTAGCCTTTTCTTAGTCTTTACATGCTCCGGATAGTACTTGGATCGGAGGAGTGATGCGAAGACTCCCAGTCGAATGTGGGGTCATTGACATGCTCGTGCTTGATTAGCTTCCACCAATCCATGGCTGCGTCCTTCAGATAGTAGGTTGCAACCCTAACTCGAACTCCAGCAGGAGCTTCGAGGGTTTCGAACACTGTCTCCATCTCGGAGATGTAGGCTTCGAGCTTAGCCGGTCACCTCTCGCCCCTAAAGTAAGGAGGGCGGAGTTCCGCTACAGCTTTTACCCAGTTCGCTTCTCTGGGTGGCGAGGAGGGATTGGCCCCGCTTGAGTTTGTTGGTTCTGCTGGTTTTGTTGCATAGCCGGATTACTTGTGGTAGCATCTGTGCTACCGTGCGCGCCGATCTCAGCTATCGTCTGCGCGCCCGTTCCTTCAGAGGCTTCGCCTCTAGCTCGGCCTCGGCCTCTTCCTGACATCTGAATATTTAACATCCACATTAGGCTCGGTAGAATGTGACTCAAGGTCATGGAATTTAAGCAAGGTATCGTTCCTAAGAACGTCAAGGGTATCCGTTGTTAACAACGGTAGTTCCTAGTTAGGTTCTAAGTATCCGTCTTAAGACGGTTGAAATCCTAACTCGGTAATCCCTATGCTCGGTAAATATGGACATCAGAGCGACACTTCGCTCTGATACCACTTTTTGTAACACCCCTACCGTCAATCCTATGCTTACCGTCTAATCGTCCTGTTAATCCTATCAGATCGCAGCGGAAATACTACACTACAACGGCGGGTGATACAACACCGCTAACCGCCCATACGGCTAGCTAGGCTACTACTACTCTACAGTGACGGTCTGATGAACATAATATACCGAGCTACTAAAACTTTACCGAATACAAAAGATAACATTCATACATACCGGATCACCGAGTATTTAAAGTATATTCAGTTACATTCCCTTTTTCCAACCTACCAAAATAATGAGTTTCTACCCGCTACTCATCTATACCAATTCACCATTCTCTCTATTTCCAAAAAGGTGTACCCCATGGTACACCGCTAATCAAAACTGCAGCCGTGTACTACTCAGTACACCATTCACAATTCAATGTTTACAATTAACAATCCAAAAGAAGACAAAAAGAAATAGAACTAAGTCTTCAACATCTTCATCCTTCACGAGTACCTGCGTGTAGTAAAACATCGCCCCAAGGGGTTCAGCAAAAGTTGCGTATAAACTCCGCATATACCGCGTGCTAGCTAGGGCACACCGACTATTTGACGTCCACTAAACAGCGGTTCATTAATTTCATACATACATCTTACATACACATAACATGCATAACCAATACATTACACAATCCAAGGCATCAATACAATAGTGCATACAATACTTACCTTCACGATGTTAGCCAAATTACGCATCCGGTTAATCGGAATGCTATTTACTCTTTTACTCATTTCACTTACTTTCTCTTACTTGAACTTACTTACTTTCATTTACTTACTTACTCATTCTTACTTACTTACTTATACTCAAGTTAAGTCGGTATGACCTCCGGCCCTGGGGACTACTCCGTCCCACCTCCGGGATTTACTTGACTCACCAATCCGGGATGCTACACATTTAAGGGGTTTGGGCGCGGACCAGTTTAAGAGTCAGGAATCGGATCCAACCTCTTGTGTCTCCTCATTCTCACGCGTGGCCGAAACTATATCGGACTTCTACTCATTCCAATTTAGTTACCAATTTAAGTTAGATTGGTAAGCTTGTTAGGAATTAGTTAGAAGTCCAATCATAAACATGTCCGGTCACAGTACATCACAACATTCATACACACGATCATTTCATCCATACATTTCATGAATTTTACAACTAAGAATTAAAGGAACTATACATCAATATAAGCACTACATATTCACAGTAAACATGATACTCCGATTCGTGCATTTCTTATTTGGTGTGATCAATTAGCACTCAACACCAAATCAGAGTAACCAAGATAGCATACGGGGCATGAGGAATTCATACCGTTCACCGTTGTACGTGTTTCCGAACGTTCCTCCGGTGTCACAAATCAAATCCTATGGTATATACAATCGATAATTAATCTAGCTATCATTACTTAATTCATTAATCTTACGTTTCCTAACTCATACTTACTAAGTCTTTACATTCTTTACACTTAAATTTCATTTACTTACTTTTCATTCCTTATGTAACACCCTACTACGCACATAACTATACTTGGAATCGCAGCGGAAAATAAACAACTAAACGGTAACTAACGATTGGTGCTACAATGCCGTCAACCCCCACGTGGCTAACAAGGCTGAATAAATACCATTGTACCGGTCTGATGATCAGACTCCCGAGCATAGAACTAACAACCATATATATACACCAACGTGATACCGAGTGTTTACAAAATCCTTCACACGTATACTCCACTGTAAACCATCATAACAAGTATATAATACGCCACGGGAGCACAGGCGCAACCCGGGCAACATCCAAAAGTACTCCAAAAGTAAACTACTCTCTAGGGTCTAGAGCCACTCTGCTTCTTCGATCCTCATCCTGCAATAAAAATATGGAGCCCCCGAGGGGTCAGCACCAACCTTTGCTGGTATGGCTAACGCGCAGCCCATCGGCTACCGGATACGCGCAACCATTTGTCATGATGACATGATATTTATTTTAAAACACACAACACATACATATATAACAAACATGGGTATTGTACACATCATAACACACATCACAAACATACAATTCTTTTAGGAAGAGAACCAACACAGTTAGTCCCCATTGAGAGCCTAGAGAATGTTGCCACGCTCATACTTAGCTCGTTACATAACTCGTTACCGTCCGGTTAGATTGAACGTTAACTTAACACAAGGTGCCTCGGATATAGTGATCCAAGCACACCGAAACAAAACACATAGTATGCCCCTGTGGCCCGACGTGAGTCAGTAAAATAGCCTTGGTTAAGCTAAAGGGAAGGTTAGAAACCAAATTGGAAACTTAACCATAACATACAGAGAGAATCGAACCGGTTATGACATCGACTCCCATACTCACACGCGTGGCCGAACAGACCGGACTCCTCACTTCCCCCGTTAGCCCTTGTTAGTAGTTCATCATTGAACACAACACACAATTCACAATCATAGGTCAAGTCTTGTTAGACACACACAAGGGAGAAGAGAGTCATACTTAACAACATAATAATATTAACAACTGTAAACTCTTTACATGGTTTAATCTTACAAAGTCATAAACACACAGAAAACAAACAACACACAAGCCGGTGTAAACCGGTAGGCAACAGACTGCAAGAAAACCATACCTTGGTCCTTGCCTCGACTGATTTCCACCTTGAGAGAATCCTAAACACATTAGTAACGTCGGTTAATTATTATTTAACTTCAAACTTACTAAGTATTTACATATTGTATGACATGTTTTAATGCCTATCTTACCCTAGGTTACCTTCATTATACACCCTAGGGTTAACTACATAAGTCACATTCTTTTCTGTTTTTTTTTTTTTACAAGTTTTGGTCCGACCGACCTTGCCGACCGAACTTGTCCAAGTTCGGTCGATTCCAACACATTTCCGTCCAAATTTCCTACTCGCCGAACTTACCAAGTCCGGTCCTATGTTCGGTCTTTCCCGAGATTTTCTCCCCTTTGAAATTTAGCCCCCGACTTACCAAGTCCGGTCCTATGTCCGGTCTTTTCCAGTAACTCAATCCGTACACAAATACAGGCCCGACCGACCTTGCAAGTCCGGTCCCCAAGGTCGGTCCATTCCAGAACCATTTCTCGCAGGTAAACAGGGCCCGACCGAACTTGCAAGTTCGGTCGCAAGTTCGGTCTGCCCCAAACCTTGTTTTCCTTTTCACATTCCTCCAACTTCACCCCATATACCTAGTACCCCTAACCTCATTTGGGCACTTTAAACACAACCTTAAGACATCCTTAAACACTCATAAAACTCATTTCTAATCCTTAAGCCTTTACTTTTTCTTTACAAAATTCCTAACACTTACAATGTTTTCTCCTAGTTTCAAGTGGTGTTTCATACCTATGATAACTACTATCCCAAAATGCTTTCTCCTCCTTTTAACATCATCTCCCAAGCATCATCTCTCACAACTAACTCCTTATATCCTTCTTGAAATTCTTTTCCAAGTTTACACTTTCTCCTTATTTTACCAAAGTTTGCCTAAGTCTTACCTAAGTCCAAAATGACTTTGGTACATACTAAAACCTCAAGATCATGCCTAAGTCCTTATTACACTCTAGAACACTTCCTAGTTCATCAAAATTCCTTTACAACATCTTGAACTCCTTATGCATTTTCTAAATTTCGACATAGTTTCTCCTAGCATTTTGTTACACCTTAGCACATTATTTCATCATTAAACATCCTAGAACACTAAGAACACCAAGAACACTTTCTTACACAACTTCACCAAATTCACACTACATCACAATATAGTGCATAACTTAAATTGCATGGCACTTAGGCCCTTAAAATGCATGGCTCTTAGGCCCTTAAAGTGCTTAAATCATAAACACTGAATTCCCCAATATATATGCCTTTAACCTGCGATTACATACAACAAGACATATGTTATTTACTAGTCTCCTTGAGAACATTTACTAGGTCATTCACCATTTGCTCTTTAGGTAGTTTTAATAAGCATTTATAAGCTCATTTCTCCTAAGGCATTAAACAACATTAAGTTAGTAGATTTACCTCTTTTTCCAACACACTTCCTTCTTGTTTCCTTACAAAACCGTATGGTATTTTGATTCCTTGTCAAGTTCTAAACAATATACAAACATTATAATGAGTATTCAAGCTATAGGCTTCATCTCATTGTAAACCCTAATTTGACATTGTTTCAAAAACATTAATGTAGTTGTTTTACCTTGATCTTTGAAGAGAGTTTGAATATATAACAAGAGAGGACTCCACCTAGTCCATGAAGAGTTGAAATGAAGCTAGAACAAAGTCACACAAAGAGCTATATCAATGTGTATTTTCGGTTAAGGTAAGAACATGGAGGAAACATGATTTTTCTTTGAGATTCCTTACCTAGAAGCAAAGGAGAGTAATAATATGTCAAAATACAAGCTCAAGCTCCTTCAATGGTGGAACACCTTGGCACCGAAATGAGCT